>PDGT01000004.1:2010522-2089359 GCA_003671415.1 Megathymus violae | reverse complement strand
ATCTTATGATTCCGAGAAAATTAATAAACTTTATCAATTTAGTGTTTTGCGTTTGTTTGGAAAAAAAGTCATTTTAAATATAATGCAATAACGAATACGTGCAGCAGTTTATAACGAATCAAGTAGATCTAAATAATATTTCAAGTCTGATTCAAATACCGACTTTAAGTTATTGCTTATTGAAATAAAGTAAATTTGGCGATTGAAACGGTTGTAACTGTGTAAACTTTACGGTACTGTAACCGACAGATATTCCAAGTCAGTGAAGTTCGTTTCAGTTTACTTATCGATAAGTTTCCGCTGACATACTTAAAAGTACATGTACTCATACACTCGTAAATCGGTATTTAAACATGGCCACTGATATACTATGGCCGTGCATTTTATCTTTTCATTGACTTAAATGATTCATGTTTAAAATCAACGATGAAGTTGTAACACTATAGTATAATAGCGATGGATATAAAGTATCACTATTTATCGGAATGATTTAATGGATAATTTAGTGAATAGGTTGAATGAGAATGGCATAAACCTATTTCCTATTTCTGGGAATGATAACAGCTAAAGTATATTAATAGCTTTAACTATTATTGTTGAAATAAATTACTTTATATTATTAAAATATATAGATAATTTATGGTTGCAGTTCATTTTTATTTTTTTCAAATGCAATACAAGAAATTTAGCCTAACCTTCGAAAATATTTTATTGTCAAGGCGGTGAGTGAAAACATTTTTGATCCAGCACCTCTTATACAGAGTTATAAGAAACGTCTTCCTCATTCGCAGTAATATCAACACATTCTATAACATCGGTTATCACATGGTTGGAATGTCTGACTGTTATAAAAAGGCCGGTCGCGTCCAAGGATCATAGGCACTAAGTCCACGTCCACAAATAACACGACATCATATGTGTACATAGATATAAAGCATAATCGATCACGTATTGAGCTCGATCATTGTGTTCGCCAGTTGGACCGTAAATCCTGTCACTATCCCCCGCTCTTCCCCTCCTCCTCCCTCCCAATAGACCCCCTCCCCATTTATGTGAATCTCATTTACGTTTGGGCTTACGCAACTGAGTAAAATCAGTGGAGTGGATAATGTTAATTGATAATAATGATGAACAGTGCTTGGAAATTGCACTCGTTACATTGGTTATATTATTATTAATGTACTCTAATAATATGTATTAACAGTTTTATTGATTGTTGCCTATTATAGAACTTCAATCTGCCTCAAATTTTAAATAAATAATAAAAAAATCTCTTACTAATAAAGCCTCGTACTTAAAGGTAAGTAATTGCTCAAAACTAAGACTAAGTTAACTTTGATCGGATCTGGGTTTTTTTAATCCAGGGAATACAATATATCGCTTTCTTCTTCAGGCATTCTAACCACTTCGTTGGTAGGGGTCCTTTGATCCCATTACGAAGTCATGATCGCCATTCGAGGTCTATTCTTTTCCAAAAGTTGTCGGACCTTTGAACTATGTGAGAATGTTATTAATTTTTCAGTCGGTTAATTCTGTGAGCTATAAGTCTTATTCTTCCAGAGACATCTGCCGTTCAATAGTATGAAATATTTGCCGTTTTTGTCTCTTTTAATCTAAATTATGAATGTATAAATATTTTTGTGAATAACATCTGTCAAGCCAAACATTAATATACGAGTATATATTTACATATATGTATATATACATATAATATGAGATAAGCATCCGTCTATAATTATGAGTATTGAAACCGTCTTCAAGTAAAAGGTTCAGTGTACATGCCAAAATATAAAATTCTACTGATCCTTCACACGTCCCAGAACACCACATTAACTGGATAATAATCTTGTACACCACAAAATTTGCCAACTAGAGGGTGCATGACAAGTTGCAATGTCACTAGTGTGTGCAGTGACAATGTAGCCAACAAAACGTTTGTGATGTGGTTCGCTTGTGGCTGATGTGTTAGCTGTGGCTGTGTCTTGACTGGTATTTATATGCATACATTTTCATGTTTTCATTTACATTTGAGTGAATCTATTATGCAGTAGATACTCATATATTTTTTGTAGATACTAATAAATTTACATCAGCGTAAGTCTTAATGACACTCTCGTGTAATTTTAATCTTATACATATTTTAAAAGTTTGAAATCAACTAAGGTTAGAATGGTACAGTCATTGACAATCATATATGAATACAAGTAGGAAACACGATGCGTGGTGTGTAATGGTGCGTTTAATAATACTTTACACGGACAGATAGACTACGACGCCGTGACAATACAAATCAAAGGGAACAGAGTTGACTAGTTACTATTGTTAACTGAATGTAACCGTGAGGGTAAATCAAAATACGATTATTTCAAAATTATGTGATTAACCTACATCAAAATAAATGCATGAGGTTTGCTACTTAATCATATATACGAGTATACATATATATTTTTGGGGTTAAGGAACATGATACACATTTCGAATGCGTTGTTTTGTAATCAAGTTCTACACCCGTTAGAAGGAGATAGACTTATTTTATTTGTTTATTACTTTAAGTCACAGCATACAACTTTCATACACAGCATACAGACAAAAAAAAACACGTTATTATATATAAACGTAATGCACAAAATAAAATTAATCTAACAGTACAATACAAATTTCCTTTATTTTCCACCATTAGATAATATAGAATCACGAAGATATTTATCTTATGGGACGACTGGCGTTCTTATCACTTACTAGCGATCTTTCAGACAACCTACAGAGGTATTTAAGTTAAAGTCAAAGGAGAAAGAAGTATGGGTGTACAATTATATATTTATGACTATACATGTCAGCAGCAACTAAGCGCGTACAAACAAACATAGAACATGGAAAATGACTTGCATACTTAGGGAATATTGGCACTTAACGAAAATGTAGATACACTTTTGCAATAAGAAGATAAATCAAAGCGATAGGTAAAATAAGTGAATTATTCCTTAAAGGAATCTAGCGACTGTGCTGGTAAAAGAACTTATTCGTATGGGTCAAGAACACTTAGGAATGTAGTTTCGGATGCGCAACAATTTCAGCATCGACTGTAGAATATTAAGTTCCCTAATCATCCTGCGATATTAGACTTTCTAGGACGTTCGCTTTTATGAAGTAGTGTTATTTTGTACTTATAAAAAACTTATAATTTTCTTACACCTATAGATTTTTTTTAAATATAAAATCATATGTGATTGGTATGTTCCGCCGTTGAATATCGTGTCGTAAGCTGAAATAAATTTAATGCAAATCATTTTAAAATAATGTTTGTTTTTGTTATTGTTGTAATTCATCAAATTTTTAACACAATTGGATTTGTGAGTTTCATGGAACACCATGGTTACTTAAAATCTTATTTTGATACTCTCCTAGGATGTAGTGCTTTAGTTTCAGAATTATGTGAAATATTATGGCATTAGCTAAAGCTTATGTTGTACAACATTATTAGCATTTATTACTATTACTTGGTCAGAGTATTGATTATTTTTTTGTATTATGACATTAACGATGGAAATTAATGGAATAAGATACGAAGTCTGAAAAGTAAAGAAAATACTATTTAATTGTAGATAATAATAATAGATAAATAATAATCTCTTGAATAATTTGAAACGTTAGATTAATGAAATCTGTATTAGTGTAATTTACTGTTCCTATTATACGAAAATATAACAACTTAAACACAAAATAAAACGTGTTTCGATAAAATCACCAGGAATTGACACATTCAAACAATATGATTCAAATTCTATGACCTAGAAATCTGGTGAAAAGATTCGTTTAAAAGGCCACAGTACATTACCATAGTCTGGCATGTGTACATTGATATGCTAAGAAGTTTATTTTGAATATGACAATGAACAATAATCAAAGAACTAAAAAATTATAACTAAAACTGAGATTATTATCCTTACACGAGTTTGCGGAGTCTGAAAATATTCTTTTGTTCTGTTTTTAGGAAGCCATGCATCTCATAAAAAAATTGAACCTTTATAGGATTACTAGTGCCTGTTTGTAGATCCGTCTGTCATAACATGTTTTCTGTAGAAACTACTGAACTGAAATACTAGGACTGGAATAGCTAGCCCGCGTCGGTGTTCCCTAGTACGTATGATACTCATGGGTAGTGATTGATATAGATCAAAAGGATCTCTTCTCTCTCATCAAGAGGAGAGTAAACAAGCTTTTTTTAAGTTAATGTATTTAACATCTTAGACTTTATGACCACTTACCATTAGGTAGGATTGTTGTCTAGAATTACCGTATATAAAAGAAAATACTTGAAATCACGTATTAATAATTCATTAAATATTAAGTTAGGTGACCCTACCGGTTTAGGGCGCTCCCCATTTGGAATTAGAAGATTTCCAAAAAATCTTATTTAAATGTGTCGTATGCTTCAAATGAAATTGCTCTTTATGACTTTTGTATATTTTTATATTTCAATATGTGTAATTCAAGTCTCTTGCCTTGTGTTAAATCTTTCATATTTTACTGGAATATTTAATTAAAGTAAAAGTTTCATGGATAGTACCCATACGGAATCTTATCCACGTTAGTCCGGTCCATAACAGATCATTCTTGTTAATTGAGTAACTTAAAATATCTAATAAAAATCATGTAAGTGACTTTCGGCACAATGGTGACAAAAGAGTAGAAAAATTCTTCGAGATCATTTAATGGAAAGTGTTTCTAACAAATGTAACACAAGTTAATTAGATGTATTTGGATAACTCTTAAGATAATTCACAGGAGACAATGCATTTTGGCAATATTTCAAATGGATTATGGTTATGTGAGCTCCAATAGCAAAAATTATCAGGTAATCTATTTATTAACGTGGTCAAATACTTTATAAATTGGGTTAGCAACCTGTGATGTTAGGCTGTAAAAAATAAATAAATAAATTGTATTACGTGTAAATAAAAAGGTGAAATGTCGTATTGTATGACTGTGCCGCTAACGGCAGTTGCCTTCTGATAAACCTAGATAATTCATTTAAAGAGTGTAAATGAATTTATTACTGATTAATTCTTAAACAATAATCATTTATAAAAATATTTACATGAACTTTAACTGCACAGTGTTTATGGACTTGTGCATGAGTGAGCACGGCCTAATAACGACAAAACTTGTGACTTCCTTTGCACACTTCAATGAATTTAAATATATGTTTGCTAGCAAAATGAAATTAAATTGTTATAGTTGGAATTGTAATCTAGGAATTGAATTCTTTAGGAATAGTTTTTTGCTTTATTAGATTAAAATTACAATTTTTTACACTTTTAGAAAATTAAAATACGTCATCGGTTCAGAGTCTACCATGTTTTGGAAGAAGAATTAGCAAAATCTTCCAAGAATATTTTTTTACAGTTACAGAGAATGCTTCTGACAGACTCAATTGAAGAGTCCTCGATCTCGGCTAACAATTAATTTTTAGTCCGTTATGGAAGATAATCCGCATCAGGCATATCTTGTACACACACACACACACAAGAATAGTATAAAAACATATCTTGGTTCATTCAAATAAGTAAAAAACGTTACCTCAATGTCACGGTATCCACAGTGTTACGCAGAATAGTAAAGACACCAGTTATCTTCAAAAGAAAGGGTCTAGTAGCACTACTTCGTCCACTGGGCAGCAAAATGCACCACCAGCAGAGCCTTTTGCTCCCAAAGTAAAATTATACACTTTAATTTAATATTATGACTTGGAACTAATGAGGTCTGATTTCAGCTCGGGTGCCTCAAGTGAGAGAGCCTTTTATAAACACAGAACTCAATTGTTGTATGATGTGTCACAAATTTTATTAGGCGATTCAAGAAAACGTAATAGAAAGCGTTACTCATGCATTGCGTAGCACCCCTCGCGTGCCGGCTGATAACGTTCGCGAATTACCTAGTTGCCTACACAAGGTCTTCTTGCTATATCAAATCATTAATCGGAATCTATACATACATTTATTTCCGGAAATACATTATTAACGCTCCTAACTCCGTAAGTATATTTTTAGTGATTTTTAAATATAATTTTTGGTGTCGGATCATGCAAAATATCCTAATATAAAATAGCCTTTGGTCAAAATTTTCCTTCCATATTTTTACGCGCTAAATTAACATATCGTTACTCATTAAGAAAATGATGGATATGTATTCTTCCGCGATATTTTTTTAGTTTTAAATGTCGTCTAACACCGGTCAATTGTTTAATATACTTCAAATGACGTTAATAAAAAGCCCTTCTAAGGTAAGCGTCTAACGCTGGTATAAAGAATATAAGTGTAGTCGATAAGTTGGGGCGATTCAGAAGGAACTTATCACTTTGTGATGTCCATAGTAGAAGGAAGATTGCTAGCAGTAAAAAAGTACATTAGTATAAGTGCGTTAGGTTTGAAGAGATTACACCTACAGATGTACACAAAGAGCACATATTGCAGACTGATTTGATCTGATTGAGACTTTCAAGTGAGGATCACATTGAAATACGTAAAAATTCACGGATGTTCAAAAGTAGGCCTAAATGGAATAGCGTGTCATGTTTTCAAAATTTTAAGCAGAAGCAGTCGAAAGTATGGCTGTTTCAAATAAATATAAACAAATTTCAAAATGACCGAGAGGCGCAGAAGAAATTTTAATCGCTAGCTTTTTCACCTTGTTGAGGGTTATGGTATCAATTCCTTTACGAAATCCAAGAAACATCTATTCCAACAAGTATACTGCCAAATGATTTACGGAAATGTTCACTGCTATGAGCAATTAACGACTATACAATAGATTCTAAATTATTGCATCACTATATCATTGCTAAATAAGAGAGTTCCTGAACAATACTGCGATTTAACTCTTAGGTGATCATTCTTATGGCTATGCTATGATACTATTTCCCTTTTTTTTACTGAAATAAAAAAAATCTGCTCAGAGGGATATAGATCTCAGTGCAGGAAAATATGTAGGCAATATTCGAGATGGCTGTAGAAGATGTGACTGAGTAGTAAAAATTGTTAGGAAATTGATTTTAGACGCATTTTTATAGATACTGGACGCCAGTTCGTAATAGAACTTCATATATTATTTTCGCAGAAGATCCTGAGTGTCCCACTTTCGTATTTATGTTTATGAAAATCATTTAAATACTTCTTTTGCAGGTCGACCTTTCAAATAATAGCTCTATAGATTTATTATTATATAAAAGATTTTTTCCTTAATTTGAATAGGATTTTGGGTGCGTTTTACATTTAATACTAAAGAGTAGACGTTCAATAGATAAAAATACTTCGAAATTAAATATATTGAGTTGTTTAAAAGAATACAATGCAATACCAGATACAGACCTTTAAAACGTTATTTGTGTTGTGTTAGATGTTATTTTATTTATGGATTCCTTAAATCACTAAAGTAAGTGTTTACATAACCGTGATTTTTAAATAATGCATAAATTAATCTTTATTAATAAATCTTATTTAATGTTTTATTATTTATGTACAAGTTAAAAAATTACAAAAAATATAATACTACTGTTAAGAAAATCATAATGCACTTCGTAGTTGTTATTTGATCTTAAAAAATCTTAGCTTTTATATTATATAACCACCAAAACCACATTTAATATCATATTTCGTTAAGTAGCAACGTTTTATAAGAGGAGAAGTTGGTTTAGATAAAATTCCCAACACTCTAAAATAATAATGGTTTTATGTGATATGAAAATAATCGTAGCTTTATTAAGATGTTTATTTACAATACCTAATTATCATCGCCACGACATAAAATAGCTTTGATCTATGTCTTTTATAAATAAAATTAAAGTACGGTCACCTCTTGGGAATAATGAGAGTGATAGAATATAACTTTACTTTTATTACACCCAACGTGAAATACACAGACTGTACGCATGTCACTCATATTGTACGTGACAATGTCATTATCGCATGCGGCATACAAATTACTTTATACAACCGCCACAGTATCTTTGCATTTAGGGACCTTCTAAATATTTTTATTTCCATGTGTTAAGGTATAAAGTTATTCGATCTAGACTCAGAACGTACCTACTGACGATTTATTCATTAGAGATATTTTCATTCTATCAGTGTGGCTGTCAGGCCTCTTACTTTTATTCATGTATTGAAAATATTCCAGAGGTTACGGCTTTGCTGATATTTACATATGCTTATGTGTTTTTATATTACATAGATGTGTAAAATATAGGATAAATTGCGTTTTTGGTTTTTGGATTTTCACAGTATCATTGTGATTGATATTTTTTATACATAGAAATAGCTAAAAGACTATTATAATATTATCGACATGAAATCAGTAATTTTGTTAACCATAAATCGCTTGCACTGGAATAGCTGTCACGAGACGCGAAGAAGACGAGGATCAGGACGCTCACCAATTACATGGTTAGAAAATATACTGATATGAAGAAATGTTAGCCCTGAACTAAGGCAGTTATACACCGAATTGTGTAGCAAGACAAGGAGGGTAGAACTAATAAAAATTACAAGTAAAGGCTCGGAACTAAAAAACTAAAGGGGAAAGAGGAAAGATATCATCAGTAGATAGTAAAAAACAAAGTAACTATCGATTTAAATGCAATAATTTTAAATAACAGACAAGGTAAGACACCAGGAATGCTTATGTGTATAGGATAAACATGAAAAATTTAAAAACGTCTTGATAGAAAGAGTACTCGTATTACCTAATTATGTATGGTGACTGTATAAAAAGGTAAAGATTATGATTCCCGAAGAGCAGAATGGATTACTTATAGATATAAAACATCACACATAAATTTACTCTAGTGGGTGAAATATACGAAATAACTTATTTTTCGGTTGGTTAGGTAGAAATATTATTTATATTATACTAAAGTCACCCGTTACCCAATATGTGTCAGTATAATTCTCATAATAATATTAAAATTAGGTAATTATTTCTCTTATAATTGAACAGTATTTATTATAATAGATTTCTAACATTAAGAAAAACCATCCCTAGTTAAGTTTTGTTTCTTTGCGTTTGTTTTGACTTGCCTATGCGACGAGATTACTTGGCAAGATTTGTCAAGTCGGTATAATAAAAATAACGCAGTGAACTAACCTGCATCTGAAACCACGAGTCGAGAAGCCCGACGGTGTGTGGAGCGCCCCAGCCTCCGCCACCCGGGACTATCTGTAACATTATTCAACGACACTTACTTAATGCATGTACTTAATTTCCGCACTTCTTGGGTCTGCGTCTAGTACAGCATTGCACAAATTATATAATATATAATTTTCGTTTGTTAAATTAATGAAATTGAATGTAGTAAAATTCCTATATAAGACCATAACCTTGAACATATTGCAATGTCAAGATACTTTATTTAATTTGTTAGTAACACTAGGAATGATTCACGACTGACAACTGCAACCCATGAATATCTGTAATTACACTGAAATATAACTACAGGCTTGTTTAAGCTTAGTGAGTTTGTGTATTGCTACTTTTGAGGTCTGAGATGAATTCCGTATTTATAAATATAATTTATATTTCACTGAGATAATGAAGTTTATTGGATAATAAGTTTTGTAGTTTGTATACGTAATAAAGATAAACTGTACTGCAGCTCTGCCTGTAAAAAGCTTCTCCAGTACCTCTTCATTACAACCCATAATTGTCCCTATGCAGGGCTCGAGTTTCCTTTCGCACTGTGGCTTAAACCGCTTGAATAAAGATTGTCTACAGTGCTAATCAATAGCGATTGTCTAACTTCATAGACACCACCAAGAAAATTGTAAAGAACTTTAACTAAGCAAGTTTACGAGCGGAGCTTTCGTTTTACTGTTAGTAAAAAAAATTGTGATTTGGCATATTTTTAAAATATCAATTAATACTCCGAGGAAGAGATCGTCATTTATAGCATTATACTATCAATGCCTATAATTAGAAAGCTCCTCACAGGTATTTAAACATTTAGTACTTTTCTTGTTACACGACGCGTCTTAAATAGAATAACATATAATGCTATCGATTACATTTGTGCATATAAAAAGTACCTACACGTAATATTGTGCAACATAATAAATATTCTTCTATCAATATAAATAAAGAAAAGTCAACTAAAATTTCGGTTCTCACGTATTCATAGTTTCTAGATATTACTTAATTCATCATTGAATTTTTCCATTACAAAATAAAAACATGATGTAAAGTCGCTTACTATCTATAAGAGCACGATAAAAAAATCTTCAAAAGGAATGTAGAGATTTTAATGGGGTTTCACTAAGTGATAGTTATTCACGAGAAAAGTCACAATGCTTAAGTCTAATGTTTCTGAAAGCAAAACGAGAGAATAATAACCTTTAATAGGCTAAGGTATGAAAATTGCTTAAACAGCTTTAATAATCGATTTTAGTCTATAATAACTCCACCATCCATTCACTTCACTTGATATTAAACTATTCATAGGTGTAGCCAGGATTCGAATTCGATATTCATTTCTTTTGCAGTATTCCTTCAATACGTCTCAGAAATCATGTACAATCTATAAGCGCGAATAGATAAGAAGATTGACCCTCTCATTCATAATAGTCAGTCCGGCCTTAATTCTTAATAAATACTTCATAAACATTGAGATTCTAATAGTAGATAAAACAAGCTAGGTTGTTTGTGTTCATTAATAATATCTATATAGATAATAATTAATATTACTTAAACTATTATTTGCACACAACTTTTCAACTATAATACAATATACATACTTTTTTATATCATGGGAATTCGATGGTAATATAAAAGGCTATTTAAATTAATGTTAATTCTAAATCTAACATGAAATAGGATACGTGCTATATAACGTTATGAAGAATTACAATTTTTGAAAGAAAAAGTAATAACTAATAATTTTCTTTTAATCGTGTCAATAATAAAATCGCATTGTTTGATTCTTAACCACAGGTTTCAACAATGAAACATTGGATACCTTAATACCTTTATGGAATAGCTATATTATAAATTTCAACTAGAAATATGTGAATCGTTTGAGTATAAATTTAAACAACCAATAAATATGAAGATAAAATCTTCTCTAGAAGTGATTATTTTTTGAGTTATGCCATCGTTTTGTAAGTTTATGCAATTCGAAGTCGATATGTCACTTATAAACTCAGTTGGAAAAGTGAGACTATTATGGTTATTCAGATGTATACTAATCATATTTGATATATGTTAGGAATACGAATGATACTTAAATTTCAGGTGTCTACATTTTGACAAAAACTTTGTTACTGTATAAATTTCATTCAACACTGGGTAGACTTCCTGTTTCTAATATTTAAATAAATGAGTGCACATTAACACTAAACACTTGTACGTTATCATATTACATTGTACAATAATAATACAATTTGTATCTTGAGAGCAATCAATGTTATTTATTTTGACTTATATTATTAAGGTTTTTAATTTGTTATTGCCCTTTAAAAACATATTCATTTAAATACAACAGGGTTTATTGCAATAACTCTATAATATAATATATTTTTTTGTATAATAACTGACTCCAATGGGATATTGAAGGCAGTGTCGCACAATGCTTCGGAAACCAAAACGACTCTGTGCACTTACCGTCGGTGGGCGTTGATGTCTTTTCTATGCATTCATCTAACACGTGAATATTTTGTTGATCTACTTATTTTTCTTTATTTGACACTTGCTAATTCTTAGTTACGTTTTCGTCATCTAATTGGTTGAATTGAAAATAAACCACTTGCTGCAAATTCAATTAATTTGTTTTAACATTAACCTTTATGTTATAATGTAGGCTACATATTTATGTCTATATTTGTAAGTAAATATGTACCTGTTCTATTATGTATTATTTGTAGACGTATGTTTTTGCCAAGTTAATTTCAATTATTTGAAGTTAAGCCACTTTTAGTCAAGATTAATAAGTATATTGTCGTATTTACATGTATATTCTAATTTTTTTTTATGTAATACGTATTTAGTAAAAAAAAAAATTCCAAACAATATATTAATAAAATGTTTGAAGTAAGATCTTACAATTGTATATAGGACCAAATAAAAGTAAATAAACGTAAGTAATAATTTAATCAAGTATGTACTAACGAAAAATACCACTGTTTTGTTATGTATCAGTACGTGTATTATTACACATATTTTACACATTATTTGAAAGCAGGAAATAGTAAAAACAAAGAGGAACATTAAAAACCACTACATACGTAAACGTCGGGTTCTTACAAGTACATGACTTGTAATTCGAATAAATTTCGCTCGAAACTGTAACATATGTGGAACTATATATGTATTTACAACACGGAAACTATGTATCGCGCTGATAAAAACTGACCGGTCACAATAATCAACCTGTGCGGTGTATACGTTCGGAGTTGCGAATTTGGTTAAATCAGCGGTGATAAGCGTCGTGAGGGAAAGGCCTGCGGTGGGGTCCACGTCTGCGTACCTGGTCGCCCGCAAGGTCCTCGGCAGGTCTGATCGCGCAGCAGGCCTCCATTCCCGGCTGCGGCCGGGAGAATCACGAGACGCGGGAACGTGCGCGACTCGCCGCACGCCTGCGCGCAGCTACTGCGCGGGTCCGACTGCGAGCCGACTGCGGCCGTCGGCCGCGGTGCCGCGCGTGATAGCGCGGCCCAAGCGACCTCCTTCGCAGGGTTGCAATGAAAGTGATTAGGCTCTTGCGCGACTGATAACGAGGGCTTGCTCCCGCTAGCGGGCTGCCACTATCCACCGACATACTGCCACTTAGTTATTAAACGCGCGGGTTAATGTTCTCACAAGCGGTTCAATAATCGTTTATTGTAAATAAAGAACAGTACTATGAATTTACGAGGTTAAATTAACGTTAACGACTTCAAATGTTTGTCAGTTCGTTTGTTATTTACATCGATCGATTCGAAGACTCTTTTATTTACTCACTTTCTACAAATAATTTGAAATTGCTTATAGCACAAGATAGGTATTTATTATATATGCATTTCATAACGACCTGAATCCCACAGTCTTGGAGATCATGTTGGGTTATCGGTGTTGGTTATCGTAATAGGATGACCGTTGTTAATCTAGTCACACACGCGCTATGACACTAATATCGTAGAATATTCCATTTCGCACAAATACTTGGCAATATTCTCCTGTATTTCCAATAGACAGTGTTTATTTCTCTTGTTGTTTATTGTTTATCGTTTTTTTTATTAATTTTGTTATGATTATTGTATTAGTGATTTCGCTGACTTAAAAGAAATGCTTATATTACCAGATTTCAATTTTATTTACCACATTAACCTAATACATCTTTTACTATACGCCGACTAGAATTTTAGCATAGTAATATGTATTTAAGAGTTAAATTAAACTGCCCTGATTGGTAATTTTTTTTGAAACAATAATTATAACAATTGTTACATATTATTATTACCTATCTAGTTTTATTCACAAGTTACGTATTTTGTAATTTGAATGTACCTCTAACTTATCTTGTCGACTTCATATTGTGGAGTCAACAATAAGGCTTCCTGATTCAGACCGACGTAACATTTAAATTGTAATTTATAATCAGTCACCGCAAATTGACTCTAGACATATTCAAAAGTCACGCGGCGAAAAATGCTCAGAAATTTTCATAATACATTTTATTTGTATAACATTAGTAATTTCTTTTAAAATATCATATTGTTTTATATACATAAATATTTGGAGTGTGTCATGTTTGTGAATGGATGTCGGCAATCTATGTTTTTTGTTTTTCGTGTTTAGACTGTTTTAGTGTAGTAGGTATAAGAATATGATTTAACAAGTTGAGGGCTGTGTATAAAGAGTGAAGATTTGAAGTTTGAAATCAAACGACCAAATTAAATGACTATTATAATTATTAAATAATAATTTTTATAAGTATACGTTTTATAATACCGACTAATTTAGAAAGATATCTGATTTACACACTTTAATTACAGTTAAGATATGTTGTATTAAACAAAACAATAAAAACAAGTCCTTGTTGAATTTCAAACTCGATCTGTTTCTTATCACAACAACTTGTTCGGGATAAGCGCGCGTAATGGAACATATCTATCAACGCATATAGTATCTGCTCGCACGGACCGCTTTCACTGATCGTCATTACGCCAACGCCTGGTCATTGCAGTTTTTTTAATGAGTATACTTGGCAACAACAGAATCGTTCTATGTTCGTTTTATCTTTTCTGATCCTAGACGGGAACCTAGAAATTTGTATCACATTGAATTTTATTTCAGACTCACACATCTTTATTACTAGTAATAAAAGTGAAACGAGAGCGAATCTTACCACTATCTTGACCTTCTAATACGCTCTAACTTTAGTTTAGTAATTGAATGAAATGGGGGATAGTCTATTCATTGATTTCTCATAAAAAATGATGGTTCCATGTTTCCTAAACTTGAACGTAAGATCAAAATAGTGATTTACATAAAAAAAAATTCAGAAATTCTATAGGTGAACTTGGAATACATCTTTATTGGTCACCAGCCAACCGCCCTCGCTTCTGTTTGTCTGTCTGTCTGTTGTTATCACTGTATTTGGATTGGGTTTTTCTCATACTATGAATTAGAAGTATATTAATTTATAATTATTTTATTTATGGACGGATTGGAATGAAGCGAACTTTAAATATTAAGTGGTGCTTACTGCAATTTATTACTGAAAAGACATAACAAAATCGGTTGAGCCGTTTCTGAAATTAGCGCACACAAACGCACAGACAAACAGACAAAAATTCTAACAACTATTGTTTTGGGTTCTATTGCGTTACTAAAACACAGTTACAGAAAGCGATCAGTTAAAATTTTATTGTATGTATAGATTTTGAAAGAAACTCGTAGTTACTTGATAATATAAAAAACGCGAGATTATCTAATTATATTGTGATTTAGATTTGTCACTAACGAGTTCACTTATGAGTATATGTAGTTTAAGTCACACACGTGTCACAGCTTTAAGCGACCGTATGCGATTACATTGCATAAAGCCAAAGGCCGACACTTCCTGTAGTTCGAATCCTATCGTTGCAAATTATTTCGCACAAATTACTCAAATCGTCTACAGTTCCTATCATATAACTGATACATAGCTATTTGTTATTCAGGTCCCCTTTTTAAAACTTAAATAAAAAGTTAATTATTTGATTCATTAAAAAGGCAAACGAGCTGATAAGTCAATTAATAGTTAATAATTACAATTGCTCATGGAAAATCATGACGTCTGTATAGCCACAAATGTGTTGTCGGTCAAATTTCTACATACATCCAGCAAATTTATTCTTGTACCCTTTCATTCCTTATTAGTTCAGTTCTTTTTGAAATATCATATTTATATCTATAAGAATCACGTAGATTATACTCGTAATGGGTGATCCGTGTCAAACTAAGCTATTTGATAAAAATAGAGTCCACCCACCTAGTCATAGTTGTTGTGTGTTGTGTGGTACATCTGAATGGGAAAGTAAACTGTGCAATAGGTATATTAGTAAATATATATATGTATATGTGACCATTCAACTTTATTGTAAAATTTCATAATAAATTTTCACTTCATGACTCGCGGACGTCAATTTGACCATTTAGAAAATTTTTGTTCGTTTTTAAGTCCCGTTATAACTTCGTAACGGCTTGACTGATTGTCAAATAAATGAGTATGTAGTGAGAACACTTGATTGCGCAGATGATAGGCTATATAAAATATCAGTAAAACTAATGATGTCTAATTAAGAAACACTTAATTTTATTTAATAATCATATATATAATTATTAGCTCAACCCGAACGACATTGAACGGGGCCGCTAGTCTTTATATTTACTACTTACCGTATTTAGTGCTCGATCTAATAATATAGGGAACGAATTTATTTAAAGTGTAAAAAATTATTGACATTAATTATTGTTACGATTTTTCAAAATATATATTTAGATATGAGTACCCTCTTTTGGGAGATAAAATAACTCAATTAAGGGAAAAGGAGGGTAGTGAGTTTGTGATTGTGAGTCAATAGAGTTCTGGACTCCACGGGAACGGTACTGAAAATACAGCTCGACTTTCCGAGAAGTCTGATCATAATCTCCTAACGTCTGTTCAGATTATTTTTTACCGATATGACATTTGATAACACTAGGTTTCAATAGATGTTGCTGGAATTAATTTGGTAACAAATTTCCATTAAAATATAACTACAATATTCATGTTTATCAACACGTATAATTGACTATAAGCATGTTAGCCAAGCTAGATAGTAAATTAATAAATTATCTTAGAATACAAATCAGTAGGTAAGTCTTAACATTGTATATTCCAATCCTCACATTGTTCTTGCAACGAAATATTTGCAACATCGTGTTACGGTAATAAAGTGTTTTAAATTTGCTGCAGGTACATTTTAAGTATTTTATGGATAACGTAGCCACGGTAAAGATTAAGAAATGTTAAGTATATACAAAGATTTCCGGATTTCGTACTGGTCTCGAAAGAAGAAGGTACTTATTTTTTATTCACAGTCGGCACCTTTCATCTGCGGCTCCGTCTTTAACGTCACACAATTTAATGCGTCGAGGTGATTGTTATGACCTAATTAATTACCACTCCAAAATATATTTCATTCAGCTGCAAACATGAAGTGATGGCATTATCTGTGGCTATTATTTATATATACACTAGTAAGTAATAGACAACAATAATAGATAAGTAAAAAATATTAAAATATCTTGTGACCCTTTCAGTACATACCTTTAATTCTATATGAGGACCTAATAAAGGCCGAAAATGTATTTTTACGTCTTCTATTTTGTATTTTTAATGGGTCTATCTATGTAAATATATGTGTGTCACATTAATTTTATGACTAATCTTACTACAATAACAGAATTTGCCCAAGCATTTCAAAACTAATCTTGACATTTTTTTCAAAAGAATAGAAAAATATTTTTTAAATTTAAAGCCATTATTTATTATTACTGTGCAAACATTTTTTTTCTTTTAGTAATTAATTATAATTTTTTTTTTCATTTAGGATATGAGGGCATTCTTCTAGGAAATAATAAAAATAAAACATATATTGCAATGATTATTGACAATTACTGTTGTTTAGAACAGCATTAACTATTTGACATGAAGTTTCTTATTTGATATCATAAAATAAAAGAGTATTAATTTCTTAATAATTGATTAAGTTACCGCAGAGTTTATTATAATAATATAATCTTCATAATTTCATTCTTACGAGAATATTAAGGTTATATAATTCCATGACATATCATTGAATTGTCTTTTTACGCACGAACTTTCCTAGCAACATATACATTAACGTTCATCAAGCGTGTACAATAATTTCAGGCGCTGTGTGTATATTGTAATATTGTTCTTGTTGTTTATTTTCAGCTACATGTATCTCATTATAGCAAGTATCGAGTGCGTCTAAAATATATATCGTAACGTATTTTAACGTAATGTTTATAAAAATAACGCAATAATTATTCAGAATACATTTCTGTGACGACGTGGAGAATGGATAAGCGCCTGTAATTTCTCAAAGCAAAGTACAACATCCAACATTCACTATTGACTGGCGTTATTAGTTACAATGTTACATCTAGGGCCTTTTACTGATTATCGTAATATAGTCATCTTTGTGATCCCGGAAAAACTTAATTTATTGGGAAGAATCTCTTAAATTGTGTACCTTACTTGTATGGGAATGGCTCTCTACCAGCGCATATGGAGAGGATCAGGGATGTCCTATAAGAATATCTAATATACATTTGATATGGATCAAATGTAGGTTATAGAACCTAATATAGATTATACTTATAATCTTTAATCGCAACACTGCGGTCTGATGTCCCTAAAGGTTATGTTGATCCGAAACTATCAAGATCCTCCACTATGATCGTACATGGAGGCGGTAGCTCGATGAAGCCACAAGATACACGGAACAAGCAGATCAAAGATTATTATTTGCTTATGCCGAATGCCTTTTATATGCACCTGATGGCTGCTGAGGGGGTTTTAGTTGGTAAGAATATCATGTAATCAGGATCTGTGGGAGACCCAGAGTAATTACTCTTTTTGAGTTTTCCTCTAAAATGAAAATGTAAATACTTAAATGTTTGAAAACAAAAACTTTAAGTATTTGGATTTTATAGTTCCTATCAAGTGCCAGGAGTTTATTGTTGCATATTGTTAATATCCATAAATTGATTAAAATTATTATTTAATGCATTAAAATGTACTCACATTACGAAATAAGAATTTGTTTTTTACACTTCATAAACGACGACGCATACTTTTCGATCGAAGTTACTTTGAGCCACCGTAAGAACATTCTTCTTTCGAATCTTAAGAATAAGTTACCTATTCAAACTAAGTGGGTTTGTTATAACTACCTCAACTATAAAGTTTGTTCTAGTCCTAGTATAAACTCGCATGATTTATTTTGATAAACAAATCTCGTTGAAGCTAAAATTAAAGTTACCAATCAGTTTTGTTGTAATGGTTGAGTTATTTAGCTGGGTGTAGAACAAAACAAAAAAAGCCCCGCTATAAGTACTGGTATCAATTATCTGTTTTTGTGTAAGATTAAATTAAATAACAAACCTTATGGTTATTTTGTATTTTGGTTATTTTGTACCTCTAGAATTCTAGATTGTCTTATCGCACACTAGTGAACACAAGTTCCACATTCGTGCTGATATCTGTGTATCTTGAAGATCCTACACCGTTCATCGTTTGGGTTTCGGTCGACATGGGGAACCAGTTAGATATTGTATTGTATGTACCGATGGCACAGCGGTGACCAGAAACAACTCACCTGTCTGAACATCTCAGTCTGGCCACTAATGAGGGTCTGCAACCATACCGTACTGCACAGCTGATATGTCTGGATGAATTTAATGCTTGTTGTCAGGACCGGCTGTTCCGGTACTAAAATACTGATCATGCGCGGAACATGGAATTTTGCTATGTCATTAGGCTTCTCAAAACTGGTAAAGCGACTAGGGTGTCTGACGCTGATAGTGACACAACCAATTGCCCTAACCTTTTCCTCGCAATAGATCTAGACAGTTATGAATTTCAGATTTTCTTCCCACTTGATACCTCTGATCACTGTCTAATGAAATCTGTTCATTCATATCGCCCTCATGATTACGATTCTGGCAGTGTACGGCAAATATGGCGTTTTAACTCAGCAGATTCACATGAAATGTAGAGTTTCTTTGCATGCTTCTTTTCCTTTATGTTAGATTTGCTTCTCTTAGGAAGATCCACCGAGTTGTGCGGTTACTACGGTTACTTAGAGTAAAATGGAGAGACACTTGCTGTTCCCTGGACGTTTCGCAGAACTTCAATAGAGTCTGGCATGCTACCCTTATGAGCAAGCTTCCAGCTTACGCTATATCCACTAATATACTAGGTACCTGATAGGCTGAGTAAAAGTTTTTCTAAGGAAAAGACTTTTCTTTCGATCTTTCCGAGTCGTTGTTTGTCATAATTGATGACAATTAATGCCGTTGCTCCTCAGGTATTGGTTCTCTCCGCAAATCTATTCCCGCTGCATATCAATAATCTGCTCATGCCTGATGTCTATGGGCACAGTTATGGATATATAATAGCCGAGCACTCGGGCTAATAAGGGTCAAATAGAATCCGAAAGAGCGGCTATGGTGGAGCGAGTAAACCTCACGCTTCAGGCCGTCTCCAAATTACGTCATGCTAATCTTGTGACATTCATTCATTCGATACTTCACACCGAAACAAGTTTTAACCTTATATAAAACGCAGGTTCGGCCGTGTGTGTAGTACTGCTTTCACATCTGCGCCGCTGCTGCCCTCTCAGCTGTCAACATTGGATTCAATGGAGAGGTGTGCAAAAAGGCTTGTTAGTGACCCTCAATTGGTTGTGGTCTTGAGCATAAACGCAGAGTAACCAGCCTCTCGGCGTTCTATTACATATATTTTGGTGAATATTCGCAGGTATTTCACGATCTGATTTTCTCATCTTTATACTGTCAATTGACTCAACGTACGGCGACTTTCCATCCTTTCGTCATAAACATATAAACATCCTTTTAGTACGAACGAAGCGTTTTGTTAAATCATTCATAATTCATTCCTGTACCACGAACAATTGGAATGATTTGCCCACATCGGTGTTCCCGACTCATTACTGTGTAAATGACTTTAAAGCAACAGCGAATAGGCTTTTTAGGTTAGTTATTAATTATTCATATATTTCTTATGATCCAAAATTAACAATGGAACAAAGGCGGACTTAATGCTATAAGAATTCTCTACTAGTCAACCTTCGGGCAAAATTAAGAAGTGACATAGAAAAATACATTAAAATATAAAATATATAAATACTGTTTTTAAATAAATAACATATACACATATTAATATAATAATATAGTATAAATAATAAAGTATTTGTATAATTAGAAATTCAATCTAGTGGCCAATTTTCTCAGATCGTCGGTTAGAGCATTCCGAATTTGAACGGCGAAACCTGAACGGTGAAGCGGGACTGAGAGCAACAATGTCTCAAAAGAACGAAGTTCGAACGTTAATGAGTGTTATGCAAGAACTGAAGCTATTGTTTCAGATACTGGGGAGGAAGGTATTTAATAGTTATTGGGTTAATTAATCGCCGAATGAGATTGTAGTCAAAGACTGACTTATAATAGACTAGCTGTGCTCGCGACTTCGTTCGCGTGGAATTTAATAAAAAAGTTATTAAGTAGAAATAAATGTACCTGCCAGTGAAAGTTCCGACAAAATCGGTCCAGCCGATTCAGAGATTAGCCGGAACAAACAGACAGACAGACAAAAATTGTAAAAAATGTTATTTTGGTATATGTACCGTATATACATTCATATGCATGTAGTAAAAAGCAGTTATTTTAATATTACAAACAGACACTCCAATTTTATTTATTAGTATAGATAAAAGAAGACAGGAAATATTGCCAAATCTAATAAAGTTCATTAATTATGATTTAAAAATCAATAATAATATAGAATGTGGTTTGATATTTTTTGATATGAGCAGTAGATAAATATATATTAATTAATGAAATTAATAAATTTTTCAACAATCTATAAAAAAGTAACTTATCCAGTAACAAAGATAGTGTAGGCAAAAAAAAATATTGTTTTAATGGACCTAAAACAGCAGACATTACCGTCATTACCACTTGATAACCATTCAGTAAAGCTACTTACTCCAAGAAGTATGTCATGGCCACTGACGTTTACAAATGAATCACTCTATCTTAGTCAGGGGTAGAAATTCGTTTGTGATCGACCTCAAATAGGATCTTACTTACTTAATTTGCATTACAGATATTCGTGGTGTGTAATATTCACTCAATTTCTGATGGACTAAATGCATATCTGTTAAAACACACCTAATTATAAACGTATCTCTGAATGTGTATACTCTTTGAACGGCTATTCTATTTAACTAATTACCAATTACAAAAATTCCCTAGTATACATTCTGTAATAAAAGTTTATAAGAAATAGTGCAGAAAAAGCAAATAGAGAGGGAACGTCAGATCTTTATCAACGTTGTAAAAGCAACATTATCTTAGGCAATATACATGGTTTACGGCGATAAGGAAATAAAATAACAATGTCATTATCATCTACACAGGCCATTTATTTCTTAAATGCTATTCTGCTACATCTTAAAACACTAATCGCATGCCTTGTGCTCTTGATCGTAGCTCCTTATGCCGTCCAGCAAAATTGTATAAAAAGATTACCCTGTAATAAATGCATGTTACTTATGCAAGAATGTATTTAATGATAACTACTCAAAGCAGAAGCAGAAACCAGAAACATTTATTATAGTTTGTTTTTAGAACTATGGCTGTATTTGCAAACTAATTGATTAAGTTACCATAAATTGTCGGCCTAATTATCTGAGGAAAAGAGCGGAAGTCATCGGATTTTTAAAGCCTAGGGCCAGCCAGAGTGGCGACAATTTGGAAAGGCATGGTCCAGCAATGGTGATCTGATAAAGAAAGGAATATAATGATGGTTAAGGTAAACATGCCTTATCAATTTATACTTGTCAATAAAATTTAAGTATCTGTCTCTTAATTGTAAATAACTAAGGTTTGTCAAGTATATCATTACATACACAAGATTAACGATATCTATAGATTTATTCGTAACATGGCCCAAGCTGTAAATAACCTACCCGTATTTATACTAGCTGGCCCAGAAAACGTTATTTTGCCATATAAATTATTAATTATATATATCACTAATTATTATACTTTTACTAAAAAACAATATCAAACCCTTAACGCAATAGAGTGTACAATATTTTTTCCTATCCCATCTTCAGCTAACACAAACAAACTGGATGGTTTGCCCACTCGAGAGCATGTCACGTATAATTGTCCGTGCGAAAAACATGGTGTGATGTGAATTAATGATAAATTTATTTGAAAATAACACTGAAATAGTAAAATGATAATTGTAAACGTCACTATTACAATTGATGCACAAACAATAATAATAATAGCCGAAAACTGTGAGAAAAGTTAGTTAGAAAAGAGATCTCATCCCTACTCCGTGCTGTTTACTGGGTCAGAAGTGACACCAGTAGACGCCTGGCGGGGATAACTGTTCAAGTGATAATTAAACAGATATCGACCAGGGTTGACAATTATTGAATTACGAATATTGCTATTAAAAAATAGGGATTGATGGTAGAAGGGTGAAAATTAAGGGGTTGTATGTATTTTTTAATGCTACATCAACATAATACATATATGAATTGGGAATAAGGTTTTCTCCGTATAATAAATACATATATGAGAGAATTATAGGTACTAGTTCTACGAAGAAATAAAAATTTGTTTACTACGAGATGATCTTTTCAGTAAGTTCTGCAACTTGCACATAAAAGTAAAGAAAGGTAAACTAACTAGAGCTCGGATTAGAGCAAGTATTAAACAGTGCAGTATAGATACTATACTCACTATACGATGCCATTTTCTCAATTTGACTCGGCAATATACCCAAACGCACACAAAGAGACATATGTACACCGTTTAATGGAGAAGAATGGGGAGGCTACTAAACAACGCACAAAGAGGAGACCGGGTAATATGAAATATTCTGTATTGTAATCTATCCCTAAACGATGTATGCGTTTCTCTCTTTTCACTGTCATTTTTTCGAGTTTCAAATCACAACTGTAATAAAGAAGTTTTACACCAAAAACAACACGTGAATAATGGAATTCATACGTTTTTCCACCTCCGTATTATATTCACAAAAATGATGTAAACTTGCCTTATTTTAAAGGAACTAAAAAAACATAATCGTCGCGGGTTATATTATTTGATATATTTTTTTGCTTGAGTTTAAATTATTGCAAGCCCGCCTTTCATCATATACTTTATCATATACTTAGTAGGAGAGTATGGTCCCTTCGGTTCATAACTTGAAAATATTAATGAAGCTACATTTTAAATTAAGTTTATGTATATTAGTCAATATGTATGTGTAATACGACATTTTTATTAAAATGTCCTTTACGTCTTATAAAAATTGTTAAAATCAATAAGCTGCCAATACCACATGAATAAGTTCAATGATATGTTTTACAACTTCGCTGCTATAAAATGTATAAACTTTTAGTTAGTATACAACAGAACTCGAAGCTACATACAAGTATATCACAACTTTGTCACTTCCCATGACTATACCACTGCTGGGCTTGAGTCTCTTCTCATAGTGTAACCTATGACTTGACCATGTTGGCTAATCGCAGATGTACAAAATTTACACTTGACAATAAATATTATGGAAATTATATTGATTTTCTAACGATATTGTCCTTCAACGAAGCGAGTGCTAATTGAGTTGTAACAAAATGTAATGTAAACGATCCACGTAGAAACCATTGGGTTATTAAAAGCAAACATTTTAAAAATAATAATTTTGAAATATTTTATATAAAGCCGTAAAAGTAGATGCACTATAAATATTTATGTGATTCTTTGATATTTTCCTCTATTATATCAATTCTATCAATTCGCGTATAATATAAAAAATATGTCTTAAATTTTCATTCTTTATTTTATTCTTTATTTCTCTTTATCATTTCAGCTAATTTCAAAATGTATTGTAATTCGATCTTAAATGTTTTTATTATGTTGTATGAGTATGTTAAATCGATATCTGTAAGGATAAAATATTCAGTCATGTATGAAGTCCATCAACTTATATCGCTAATCTCATAATTATACCATAACCTATAAACCTTATAATCATTATATTATCACCGCTATAAACCTTACATCATAATTAACACGCACATTTTGCTAGTGTAATCTGAAAACTGTTATCCGTTAAGAAATCAGAAATGGTAATATTTTTCATGCAAATATTATTTACATTTACGACTATATGAACTTTTGGTTTCCATGCTTTGTTGTATGTAGTTATAGTAGAAATCAGTCATTTTTCAACATAGTGCTTATTTATAAAATCGGATTTACTTCACCATTAGCTTAAAGTTGGCGAAAAGTATTACAATAGAACTGTTTCACTGGAGCAAAATGTTTTTAAGGTGTAGATATGATCTCGTCCATCCATTAGTCTCTTAAAGTCCTCTGTTGGACATAGGGCATCCCTAACTAACGCTAATACGCTCCTTTTGCCAATATCATATTAAGTAAATTGTAGAAAATGTTTTCCAAATTAATATGAAATTTACGCAGTTGTACAATAATATTTATAAGATTTTTGTAAGGTTTCTTTTAATATCATCTTTTTATCTTATACCTTACACTAAATTCACCTGTAAAATATTTTTGACAGGGTGTCCTCGTTATTAATCTCTCGAGCTCCTGATAATTTTGATGGTTCTTGTTTTTTTGATTGTCATATTTTTTTTATTTTCTACAATTTGTTGAATAAACATTGACAGTTTAACTCTAAACTTCTACAAACGACCTCAGTTGTTATCGGTTGATAGCAGTCATTACATTTTATCAGAGGAGGTCAACTCGCTCAGTTACAATAAACACATTAGCATATTATTTTTATATAAATATTGTATTTGAAAAAGTACCCGATTTTATATTAACGAAACAATTCTATATAAACGTATCCAGCAATAACCAAGCGTATCATTACATTTTCAAGACTACTGTTCTGCTTTTTGATCAATTCAAGGCTTCGCGTGAATTAATCAATACATTCATCAAATAATAACACTCATGTACGTATAACAATAAACAGCTATTACATAATAAGACACAATACCTATCTATTAAGAAACAAACGATCGAAACATATTTTCTGCGACCCGAACGTATTCGACCATTTTCTTATTCTCATATACCTATTGTATGAACTAGTAAATTCAACTACATTTCTTGGAATTACATGCTCCTCGTGAAGTTCTCATATTGAAACAGCAAAATTTGTTTATTTTAGCTAGTTTCGCATTGTGATGTCTTATGTTCTGCTGTTGAGAGGCCATCTACTAACTAATCAGTAAAAGTAAGATTTTATCAAGCAAGGACTTGTATTATATGAAAGTTGAGATCGTAAATAAGTTTTATTAGGCATTATTATTATAAATAATATGAAGATGATAGTTGAATGTTTCCTAAACTTGAACGTAAGATAAAACGGAAAAGATTTGATCTTTAAGGCGAAAATTCCATTCGTCTAACGAACGGCTAACGTACAGTGTTCTCTTGTCCTCTGATTCCTATATACAGTAACTGAAAACAGCCGGCTTTTATTTATATTTAAATATTGCTATAGTTAAATAAGGCGCATTGGATCTGAATATCATAAAGATTCATCGTCTATATCGCCTCTTACATAAATACTATAATGATATCTTTGGTCCTATCGTCCTCATACGACGAACAAGTGAAATGAATCTTGAGAGATAATTTATATCAATACGACTTACTGACTTACAGACAACGAAATCATTAAGGCGAGACTAAAACGTATTTTCACTGGTTTTATTAGCGGCCCCCTCCGAAGTCGAAAATGGTCAAATTGATGTGAGTGAGTGAGTGGTAAAACGAATATTTATCATGAAATTCCAAAAAATAAAATGGAATGTACAGACAGACACTACATATCTATATAGTAGTAGATATAGATTATAAGTCAATTATTGAGTGTGTTAAATCTATCGTCATGCAAATTCTCAATTTGTACTGGAAAGTGCGAAATATTAATAAATTTTCAGTTTATTTAAGCAGAAATCGGATAAATTTAGTAGAACTATTGTATAATTAAAAACGAAATATTTTCTATAAATTTATATTAAAAATCTGTATAACAGTTTTGAAAATATTGCGTTTGCAAAGCGAAACAAAAAATATTTTGTACATACAAATGTAAAATGTACATTTTTCGTTTCTTCCTCCTCGCATAAAACCCAGAACCAATTTTTTTTTTGCTTAAAATATGCACGTTTAAATAAAAATTATCTTTAATCTGGAATTCTTCTTGAGTTTCCATCTCAATATCATACGTGCTACATTATCTATCTCTCCTGCCCTCTCATCACCCTTCTACGTGTCAATAGGGCTTTTCACTATAATAGAAGAAATGATAGTGAAAACGTTTTAATAAAAGCCGTTTCTAAAAATAAAATATGAGTTTACTAATACAAAACAGCACTGTATTAAATAGTAGAAACTTACACTTCAACTAAGCGGAAACCACCACCAATAATAGTTTCAGGTAACCTTGTGTTGATTATGTCTTGCAGCCAACGAACAATTAATACAGATGAATAGAACATTCAGTTTTCTTTTTGTTGATTTAGTATTGCAGACAGACATTCTACTTATAATTTTTATTTATTGATATAGATTTAAGTTTAGGTCGGGGCAATAGTGATAAGTAATCGAAAAAGTACGGACCGTACCTACAAGTTGTTTGCCTGCAAACGCAAACACCATGAACGTACGTAACGTTCAAACCATTTATTCATAAAACAGGAGCCTTTAGGTGTACCTATGTGTGTATGTATGTATGAGAGTGTAACCCCGCATATAAGACAGTAAACAACGATTCCATGCGTTAGACGCGTGCAGCCTGAAAAATTCAAACATCAACTCAATCAAACTTGAGCTTCTACGAAAGGTGCACGCATCAACAGGCACGAGCTAGGCGCAAGAAAAACTCCTTATATCATATTCAGCATGGGATCTCGAAAGAAAAAGTCAGAAAAAAAGTAAGTTTTACATTTATCCCATACTCATATCACGACCAATGCTTTAATTTGCGCTCAATAAAAATTACTAGTATTTATTTATTATATAATATTATTTATTTATCACATATTACTTAAAGGAGATCTAAATATATCATAAACGACGCTGAGCGAACATTTTACTTATACGTAAGGACAATTCACAAATTTTACTTTTAAAGCACGTGCGTTACTTCTAGGAAACGGATCGATACCATGTATCCAAATTCATCATTGGATCTTGTGTTTATTATTAACAGCAATGATATAGAAAAATGCTTAGTAAAATCGAAAAGAAGAAAATTTATAATTATAGTCTGTAATACTAAATATCGCGTAAAATTTATTTGTAAAAGCGTAAAAATTGCACGATTCAAACAAAGTTTCATGCATGTCATGCTGCTGCTGCTTTATTTCCCATCAATTTACAATGAGATTAAGTTACACAATATTCACTGCGAATTGTAATAGTGACTCAATCTGTGAGTAATATAAGGTTAATGATATCCAGTAAACTTCAATATCTATTAAGTATATTAAGTTTTGTTCATTTTCTTACCTTATTAGTCGTTTATATTAAAATTATAAGTAATCCTATGAATTTAAACGAAATTCTATATTCTGATACAGAATGGTATTTGAAAACTATACAACTACTGCCCATTCATAATGTCTACCTTATTAGTAACAATTACTCTAACATTCTCAACTTCGCTCTCTGTAAAAAACATATACCTAATAAAAAATATTTGAAATTGTGAAACAGAGACTAATGATTCAAACAGTATTTATAGGAGTTTATTGACTTCGACGATAATGTATTCAGAATTAACTTTACCAGTAGAGCTACAGAAATATAGAAATATCTTCAGCTGCCTGAAAGTAAGTAAGTTATGTAGTTCAGTATGGTTATTGTTACTAGTTATCACCCAATAGAAAATATTATTGGCAACCGAATAAATCAACTTGTTTATACACAAACTACATAATAACCAATTAACATATTATATCTTTTAGTGAACAACAATACAAAAATTGAATTTAAGTTTTATTGTAGTGGAATAAACATGCTAGAATACTATCTAAAAACCTTTTGTATGTGTCAAATATCGAAATCTTAAATGTTAAATTACAATTTTCGCCATCTAATTTCAACTGAAAGCCGCTTGAAAATATTTTCTAAGTATTTATTTCAAGCTTTAGTGATTTTTCTGTTGTCGCACTCAACATTATGTTAAGCAATTCGTGATATCCATTCGGAAAATTACCTGCCCCATCGGCCATCGTTTTTGCGACATACATATATGACCAGCCCATCACCACTTCAGCTTAATAATTCTTTAGGCTATATCAGTTATCTTAGTTCTTTACCGGATATTCTTGTTTCGGATTTTATTCCACAAAAAATCTCTACGCAAAGCACTAGCTCAATAGCTCGCTAAGTTGCCTTCAGCTTGTGCATAAGCCCCAATATCTTAAGCCACGTCTCCGTAGTGCAGTTTATAACCGCAAGCACGCACTGATTAAAAACATTAGTTTTTAGGCATTAACGACAAGAAAACTTGAAAAAAACTTTCGTAATGGTGCTCAGCCCAACTCAATAAGTTTGTCGATCTCTCTGTGCAAATTATTCTTTCCGAGTTATATTGCATATCCTAGATAGGTGTAATCTTGGACAGCTTCAAAAGTCGATGATCCAACAATAACTGGCCTCGGTGGAACGTTTTCCGTTTTCTTTTTCGTTGAACACAACTTTCGTCTTGTTCAAGTTCATGCCAAGACTCACGCGTCGCGACACATCTATTATGCTTTGCAGCATTGCCCCGATATCCTATAGGAACTTCGCCAAGATGAAGATATCATCCGCAAACTGGAGGTGAGAAAAGTAAGCCATTAATGCTCATATATTTAGGGCTCCATTCATCTTTGAATCCAAGCCAACCTATTCTGCTCGTGGTGCACTCTGCTGTACAACAGATGAGGCTATGCCAAATGGGCCCTCTTGGTGGAGGTCGCTGGGCTCGTTACCATCCAGTTTAATTAATCCTGATGGTACTTGTATGGTGGTACATTATTTTGCCCACCTTGCTAGCTACCACTTTCCGTCTAAAGTCGACCGTGAAATAATCCATACGTGTTGGGCGCAGTGGTGGAGACCCAGTAATATTACGGATCCCCCGTTTACTTTCCTGTCGACAACGCTTCAAAGATGCCTTTGGTGTTACTGAAGTCCATGGGCGACGATGACCACTTACTGTAGCCTGTTCGTTTGTCGACTATTTAGTTTAAAAAAACCTCATCCTTCCCAGTCCAAGGTATTAAATATATCTTGTCTTAATCGCAACGTGATATCTCTGCAAGGAATATAGAATAGCCTAGATTTTCATGGAATAGAAGTCTTTTACGTAGTTCAGAAACGCCAAGCAAAAAGCAGGTTATACTTTTCAGTCTTCTGTATGACTTGCCCTTAAGTCTGAACGTGGTCAAGGGTGCCATAGCCTTTAGGAAAACCTGCCTGCTCAGGGGATTGAGGGTCGTCAAGTTTTTGGGCAAACTGGTTCGTGATAACAGTTGAAAACAACTTAAGACATGGCTCCAGATTATATTAGGTAGTAGGTAGTAGATAGTAGTGGCAGTATATAGTTCTTCAAAAAGTTTTTATCTTCCTTTTTAAATAACAACACTGCCTGCGGTTTATTACTACTTTAAATAACGGAGTGAAACTGCCTCTGTAATTCATAAAGCAGAGGAAAATCTCTAGCTTTAAGAAGTTCAATTGTGACTTCGTCTTCACCCGGAACCGGATGTCTAAGTTTTCTATCTCAATTAGCATCTCTGTAATTGTATTGACGAGCCGGTCGAGAGGCGTACAAAGTGCTGTAAGACGGGTTTTCTCCAATGGTTACCGTGAAGATTTTGTAACTCCCACTTTACCCATCGTTTAAATGTATTGAGTATTCTTGCATATATAAAATTATTTATACATTATTATATTAAATACAATTTTAAAATATGAATACATTGAACTATTAAAATGAAAATATACTAATATCAGGAACTCGGTATGTATATATATATATATATATATATATATATTATTTAATGTACTTTACAGAGTCTTAAAATATCTGGTTAAATTTGTTGAACTACGTAATACTTATATGATATTTTTAAAGTTTATTACAAATATATATACAACTTAATGTGATATATTACTAAACAATTATGTACATTTTAAAAAGGTAATATTTTATAATTTTCATAACTACAGCGTTAACTCTTCGACACTGCATAAATAAACACAAAAAAAAACAACTTCGCAATAAAAACCAAGGACAACAATGATACGACTAAGGAATTTTATTTTAATTATTCGTACATGCCATTTTACACCGACATGTAACCTAATAAGATAATAATTCTGTATAATTTACATATTTTTACGTTTTTTTATAGACCTACTACTTAGAAAAAAAAAATTATTAATAGTTACTTCAGAATTTTCTCGTATCTCATTTTTCTTTTATATAATATGGTTTCCGAATTATTTCTTGACATTTTTTTATTAACAGCTTTAATGTATAAACATATTACGACATATGCTTCCTTAAACCCTCAATTACTACATGAAATGTGTGCTATATAAATCTTGAGTTACATATTGAACTAAGTATTTACCTGAATCATTTGTATTAACATTTGATAAGTAAACTGTCAATTTGTAACTTACAAATTTAATTAGTATTCGTATGCATTTCATTTCTTTCTTCTTAATTCTACCAACATTTCTTTTTAACACCAAGGCATATTTTTGGATCATTTTCAGATGATACGAATCGAACTTGATTTAAGTTTCGATTTAAACTAAATTTTTATAATAGCTTGGTTTTCAATTCAAACTAAAATGTATTTTAACATTATTGCGATAAAAAAATATAATATTTTTAGTAGATAGTCTGTTACAATTTTTTCTTTTGATCGATGTTAGTTTCAATTTGAGCTACCACTGGACCGTGCACTGATTTTTATTAAATTTGATTCGATTTTCAAATATCTTTTAGCGGAAATTAACCCCTGACTAGAAATACCATTGGGAATTAATTTGCCAAAACAGGAACAGACACTACACAGTAAATATTATTTGCACTATAAGTCGTAGTCCGTGGGTCCCAATTTCTGTTAAGGCACACATGATTATTGTGTTTGATTAAACGTGACTCCCGTACATGTTAATTTCATACAATTGTTTTTGGTGTAAATTGTCTGTACAATACGTTAAGTCAAAAAAAAAAGTTAATTCAAGATTATGTAAGAATCAATTCTTAGACTAGGAAGTGTTTTTAGGGCTGTCTAAATTCGAAATTAAATTTGTGTCAATGTGGATCTTTGTTTCAGAAAAAGCCCAGAACCAGTTCAAGAACCAGTGGTTACATTGTCATATTTCCAAATAGTAAGTTTAATGTACACACTTTATTTAACACTAGCTGTTCCCCGCGGCAGCGACTGCGAGGTGTTCTTTAATGACACTGGTTTAACGACATTTTAATCATAAATATTAAGTTAACATAACTCAATTGAAACAGTATAAACTAAAAATGTAGTTATAGTAATCAGTATGCTTGCATTAAAAAATTTATATATACGGCGTTCCTGCATCATCATCGAGGTAACATGTGTAACATGCTTTCCCATTATTTTACACGGCGCATCTCCTGTAAGCCATGAAACTTTTCTGACAAAAATTAAGGTTTTCAGAATTGTAGTAACTTTTTTGAACCTTTCGGGATCCATTATAATATGTTATATAATTTTTTAATAATTATAATGTTCAAAGTTTGTGAGGAATTTATTAATTTCTTAAAGGGCAACTTCTTGAACAATGAATGAGACAATATCGCCAAGTCCCTCCTTCTAGAATCCACCATAATACCATCCAATGATACCACCAAAAATAACACCGTCTTTTCGGAATCAATTATTAACTCTAACACTTTCTATCAATTAAGTTACTGGTTTGTCCAGTTAATGCTAGCTAGGGGACTTAAGTAAAAATTATCCGTTCAATAAATTGTAACCTCGCAGTTCCGTTACGCCACATGGCTAGAGCTGTTGGCCACCATAACCGGCGTCATTATTGGGCTTCTGAGCGGCGGTGGAGTGTGCTACATTCTGGTGCAGTTTGGAGAGCTGAGCACTTCATTCGTAGAACGAGTCTCGCAGACACACCAGATGTCTAGCTATTTGCCCCTCACACGGGTTTTCGGAGGAGGCCGCCGACTGTAAGTATAGACATTTTATGCTTCTTAATGCATATTGGAATGTTTAAGTCATATATGAGTTTTGTATGTATTAAACTCACCCACCAGGACTCCCTGTGTAGCCTGTGATATGGACGTACTAAAATAAAACATCACAAAGACCCTACATCTGCCCCAGTACCTGCCACATAAATATTTGCCCTGGCCGGAAATCGAATCTAGGACCCCTCAGTCAAACATATTATCTCATTGGTAACACCACACCTGTGGAGTGGTCTTTAATATGTTTGTGAGGAGTGTAACATCTTATTTTTAAGAGCTGTCAATATCTAATAGTAGCCCACTGTAAGTACTTACAATTATCCATCGCTGTTGATGACAGATGAAATGCCGACAAACTCTAGAGATTGCATTATTTCTGGAGATATTATGTATATTTTATAAAGCTTATTCTCAGCGGTTTTCTCCAAACGATGTTAAGAGTTTCGGGAAAATGTCCTATGGTATTTGACCCTGTCTAGACGTCTACGTTGGTCGATCGTATAAAAGAGTTCTTTAGGTCATGGTAGTGGCTCTTTTACACTGTTTCCACTTGATCATTATTAAAAAGTGTTAAAAGTTTTTATAGTTATTATAAGCTAATATAGTATGTGGATATTTTTAATGACATATGTTTACTTTGCGACCAGAGTAAACGCAACATATGAGGAAAATATGAAGGCGCTGGTGGAAGATGCTAAATCGATGGCGATCGGGATGTCTATTAGCATAATTATCTCTATCATCTTTTGCATGGTAGCAGTAGCGCTCGTCAACTGGAGTGCTCTGAAGCAGGTATGGACCTACTACTTACTACATAAACCACATATGTGCAATTTCCTCTTTTTCTCCTCTTATTACTTATTCCATATATTTCACAGTTTCAGCAGTAAGTCTTGCGAACTCCTTACTTTCACACGTTCGTGGCGGCCAAAATGTTATTTATTAATATATTAATAAGCAGCAATTACTTTATTCTTCGACTATTTTTCATTATAATGTGTTTTCGTTAACTTTTCTATCATATACATATATTTATCAATCACCAAACATTATCTTTACCCATTTATGTGTCTACTGGTGTAATTGTTGCGTACAAAGCTATAATATTTATAAGTATATTAGTATAATAGTATAATATAGTATTTATAAGTAGTATAATAGTATAATTAGTATAATATAGTATTTATAAGTATATTAGTATAATAGTATTTTTGTTTTGTTTTATTTCTATACCTTAGTTTGAAAGAATCTGTAGAAACAAATCAGCTGTTTCGTTTTTCTTTCCTGCTTTTTCTTTGTATATATGTGCTGTAGTATACTTACCATAATATTATCTATATATACATCCAACGCTTTCATTATTACACAATGTAATCAACTTGGATATGTACATCATTATAATTTTCTTCCTAGATTATTATAGTCTTTATTTTATAGCTCTTCGAGTACATACTTTCGGTATTATGTCTCATTTGCAGTGATTAATATCTTAATCTTATCAGCACCGAGCGTTTTAAAGCATGCTCGATTGTGGAGCAAATATAATACTCTCTCATTTAGTAAACAGAACACAATAAATTATTGATATCCTATCTCGAGTTAAAGAGCATTTTGCTGACGATTCTCTGTTTATTGATACAAATTAAAAGCTGTTAACTTTTTTAAATTAATTAACTTAGGTGTTTTCATAGAATTTGTTAATTTCGGTATTTACATAACGTTTACATGTACAATACTAAAATTTAAAAATTGTTGATTGTTTAAAATTTTATACAGTTTTTATACACTGTTTAGGTAACTTTGCAGTTTAATAGCAAAAAAAAATTACAACAAACAAATGTGTCTCTTAATAACATCGAGATATAAAAGATTTTAAATTAAATAAAATCTTATCCCATGGAACCAAAGCGTGATCAACTGTACAGTCAAATGACATTGTCAAATGTCAATGTAATTGTCTGCTTAATGTTTCTTCAGAATGAAAAACAACACACGTTCAGTCATCTTTTATTTTCAAAAATTATAGTAGCTACTGCAAGTTGAATTAAAAATACAAAAATACTTTATAGCGTATCCTTTGTTACATAATTTTTGCTTACTAACTTCCACACTAGGATTTCCTGTGTTGTGGGAAACTAGGTTCAAACTTCTCGTTATAAATAAAACAAAAATTATATACATTAAAATGAAAAATTATCCATCTGTACAAAAATGGTGTGTGTGTATGTGCCTGTGTGGGTGTCTGTTTGTGTGCGAGAGCTTACGTGTATGTATGTGCATGCGACCATGCGTGTGTGTGTGTTGTGTATTGATTCGTGAGTGTACACGTGTGAATGTGCATATAATTTTCATAACTTGATAATTTTTAAGAATCTAAATATTACCGTAAAGTAAATTTTCAGTTTATTTATATGATAATTGCACTAGCTAAGATTTAACTTTCTTTTTCATAGAGACATAGTATAGTTTGCAAGATTGAGTTTGTGATGTAGTTTCCTATAAATGTAAGGTCCTAAAAACGAAAATGTTCTATTAAGAAAAGCCGTGTTCAATTTGGCTAATAACCACTCGGCTTTTTTTATGATTTAAAGATGGTGATCGTTGACGATAGAGAATTTTTGTGGTAACGCTGTACCAAAGCTAAGATGTATAGTTGAAGCACTCTCAGGATTTGACATCCTGTGTACGATGTGTCTGTAGAATATCTGCGTGGTTTACCGAATGCAACTTTTAAGACAGCACACTGGAATCGTTCTAGTTTTATAAATTGAGAACTATAAGCTGCGTCTCAGTATGCGTAACCCAAGTAGTTCATAATATTTTTATTTTCTAAAAACAAAAACTAATTCGTAGCCTAGCGTTCTTTTGATAGCCTAGTAATAAGTATATCTAATTGTTTTTTCAAGTTTACTTTATCAAGTGTAACGATCCCTACGTATTTAATTGTGTCTACTTTTTCCAAATGTGGGAAACGGCACGTGTTATCATTAAGTTGCTACATTCATGTACATCTTCAAAACTTGGCCGTTGGGAGCCTTTATGACTTTTGTTATGCTAAAGCAGAGTAGTATTAGGCTAAATCGTCAAATTTAAGTATCTATTTATTTAAAAGGATTGCCTCGACAGCAACTAGCCTAATATTAAATTGGTAGATGGGCGAAACTCACATGAAGATTCATGACAACGAACGATCTTTCAACAATTTGTAGGTCAATATCATCAAACAATGCGTTAGGAATGACGTATGTACGTAATGTGTGGGTATAATACATGGAGACAGATTTTGCGCAACAACCATCGAAACCAATTGCTTTAATTGATGGCCTTGTATAGATTGCGTCGAGATGATACATAAAGGTTATAAGTAAAAATATGATTTAAGAGACTAATTAAATGGCAGATAATAATTTATATACAGCTTGTATTGGATTTTGAAACTCAATTTCATAATTGATCTTCTATGAATTTCTCTTAAAACCCTATCAAAAATCAAAATTTTCATAGGTTATGTCACATACAATATTCAAATAACCGTATGCACACGACTCAGTGATGCGCTGATGACTCGACCTGTACGTGTCGAAGTTCTTTTTGACAAATTTCGTTATAAACACACCGGCAGAATTAGCGGAATATAAAAAAAGGAAAATCAAATGTATTTATTTCGAAACACTGGCTGGTTACATTACTTTTTTTTTATTTATGACTAATTTGAAAATGGAACATTAGCCGACGGTCACTTTTTTCATTCGTTTGTTTTAATTTTTCATTGACACATCTCTATCGGTTGCTTCAAAATTGATTTTCCGTTTGCGTAAAGTTTGTAATTTTCGTTTGAAAAACATTGTATTGCAGTTTTCTGAGGATTTTGTGTTTTCTCGCATATTGATCAGTTACGAGCGTAGGTTATGCCTGATTTAACGCTATCAGAAATCATTAGGGCAGATGAGATGAGAAGAAATGGTCAATCCTACAGATCGATTGCCACAAGACTTCGTCGATCGTTATCAACGATTCATCGTAGCATCCAACGGTACAGATTGACGAATTCTTTAGTGAGGAGGAGAGGACAAGGCAGAAAGCGGTGTACTTCAAGGAGAGATGCCCGTTTTCTACAACTTCAAGTTCGTCGGAACACGAAACTGACGGCGGTGCAGACACGAAATATATTGGAGGAGGTTCGAGGAGTTAGAGTGAGTGAGCGGACAGTTCGCAGAAGATTCGAAGAAGTCGGTATAGGCCTATTTTTGCCCGCCAAAGCACCAAAACTTGAGAGACACCACCGCACAAACCGACTATACTTTGCTCGTGAACATCGTCATTGGAACTTCGACGAGTGGGGACAGGTTCTCTTTACTGATGAATGTAGAATTCTGTTAAATCAGGTTGATGGAAGGCAGCGAGTATGGAGACGCAAAGGAGAGCGTTATATCCAGTCGAATTTTGAAAATTCAGTGGCATATGGCAGCGGCTCAATTATGGTCTGAGGAGGGATATGTTTAGGAGCCCTCACAGAGTTGGTGGTGGTCGATGGCGGGAATCTGACTGCTGATCGGTATATCAGGGAAATTTTAGAAGAACATGTTGTGCCATTTGCCCCCTTTATTGGCAACGAATTCATTTTAATGCAGGATAATGCTCGGGCTCACAGTGCTCGCATTGTACAGGCGTACCTAAACCATGTTGGTGTAACGGTCATGGAGTGACCAGTACGGTCCCCGGATATGAATCCAATCGAACATGTTTGGGACTTGCTAAAGAGTGTCAAATCAAGAATGCCACCTCCCAACAATCTGGGCGAGTTGCGAAACGCATTACTTGAAGAATGGTAGAGGTTGCCCCAAGAAATCATCGACAGCATCATCCGCAGCATGCCCAGACCTTGCATGACCAAACCTTGGTCAGAGCACGGGGGGGAAACACTCGTTTATAAACATGCATTTAATTAATTGTGAACCGTCTGAAAATTTTAAATTTTCAAATGTTTCTCTGTCATTACGATATCGAAGAAAAATGCCTTTTATTTAATTTTTTTTTTCATTAAACTTTATGTATGGTGTTGCAGATTAATGTGAAAACATGTCAATTTAATTCATGTTTCGTGTTTAATTATTATTTGTTTAAAAATAAAATTAACTATTTGACAATATCCCTTTTTTTATGTTCCGCTAATTCTGCCGGTATGTGTATTTAATAATGAAATAACTTTTTTGAGATATGATTTAAAATATAAAATACTCAGATGGGTTCCATATTCTGACAGTCTACTGCAGAGCCGTATCCTCCTTTTTTATGTTAATAGCCGACAAACGAGCAGACGATCCACCTGACGGTAAGTGGTCACCGTTGCCCATGGACATCAGCAAGACCAAAAGTATTAATTACTGATGTGTTGTTGGCCAGGAAATGAGAAGAAAGTTAGAATAAAGGTACTGGCTCTCAAGCTACCAGCCGGATCACGACGAGTCGTTTGGCGGCTGATTGAAGCAGGAGGGTAGTAGCTAGCCAGGCAGGCTTCACGAAAGATAATAATACCAGTAATAATATTAATGACTTAATAATAATATTGATGATATAATCCTTAAGTGAAACCGTACCACCAAGCAGGCTGACTTCTGTCGCCTCTTACGACGCCCTGCTCTGCCAGCATGGGATTGAGGGGAGTATTCTAAGCCGCCCCAATACGGCTAAAATTAGTTGCTAAACGACTTATCGTGTTCCAGCTAGGAGCTTGAGAGCTAGTATTTTCTTTCTTTCTTAGATGACAACGCGTCAGTTATACCATTTTAATGTTACTAATGTCCATGGGCGGCGGAGACCACTAACCATCATGTGGTTAGTCTATTCATTTGTCGATTATTTACAAAAAAAAATATGATTCCTTGTTCAATGCCCCAAAAACAAAATATATAACTTAGATAATCTATAAAATAATATATATTAAGTACAATTTATTGTAATCTGTACTGCAGATATTTTAATTTCATCAAATATTTATAATAAATGTTAAATATTATTCTATTGTTATTTAATATTAGTATCGGTAATATCATTTTTTACCTGTGCCCTCACGGTTTAAGTGCCCCTGCATCATTAGAACCGAAGAACATAAGAGTGTAATGGTGATATACGAGTGTCTATTTAATACCTAATAAACCAATTTAAAATTGGCATATATGTATTATTTAACGCATATAATCAACTTTTCGTGACATTCATAGTATGTAATTATTTACGCCCAAATATCATGTATTGTATATATTAAAGTGTAAGATTTTTGATAATCTAAATATCTGGTTTAAATTTTTTAATTTTCAAATCACACATGTACGAATTTTCCATATTTTGATGTAACACTGAATTGTAGAATGGTTCTTCAAAACACATAATAGAGAAGAGAGAGAATCAATTGTTATTGTGAAGATATTTCGTCGTACCATTGGATACCTCGAAAGATGACTATTTGTAAAAATGTTTGTACAAATTGTCGTTTTTAACAACATCAAATGTAAAGAAATATTTATACACGTATGTATTTATGTATGTTCATATATTTATTATTCTTAAGAGGCCGGTCGAATGAATGCATAAACTCGACAGTCGACAATTCAACTGTAAGTAAGTTACTTAGCAGCTAGTAAATGCTTAAATTATTGCCATTCGTTAAAAAGTCCTTCGAAATAAATATCATAAGATAAGACGTTTTAAAAAAAGTCGTTTAAAATGTGTTCATAATGTTATGTCGATGTAACGACCATTCGTATAATCGTGATAAACAAAAACATTATATGCAATGTTATTCGATCAACAAAAACTAACACAAAAATCTCACACCCATACACTTAAGTAGTTTTTATTAATTATTATAAATATCATAAATTGGTACACGTAAATATCATAAATTGGCAAAGGTTTCTTAAGTATTATGTTTGTGTGCAACAGATTACCCGGATCCGATTATTATTCCTAGAAGCAGTCATGCATCAGGATATGACCTGGTTCGACACAGATAACGAGTTCAATTTGGCCTCAAAAATGTCAGAGTAAGCATGATTATTTATAACTCATTTTTCATATATTATTCGCAAAATTATTAGTAAATATATATTACTGTTATTTATTTTAAAGAAATATGATGAAGCTTAAAGATGGAATGGGTGAGAAACTAGCAATCGTGGGTAATTTAGTTGGAACGGCCATCATCTCCCTCTCTCAGGCATTTCCCCTGGGCTGGGAGCTGACTCTGGCGTGCATGACTGTCGTGCCATTTTCTATAGCCGCATCAATTTTATTATCTAAGGTACGTATTTGTATGTTTTAAGCACTAACAAAATATTTTTTTCATTAGTATTCGTTCCTTCACATAATAACACAATGATGAGACTGTTAAGTCAGTTAGTTTAAGTTCAAATTCATTTATTCATATTAAAATCACAGTATTCTCGCTAATACCGTTTCGGAAATGTACTTTATCATGGAAGAAAAGAAAGCAAGAAAGGAAATCCTCTACACATTTTTAAATGCAATACGCAGTGATTAGAACAATGTCTAGCTGGCTGCCGAGCTGGTTAGTTTCATGTCTTTGTCCTTTTTTATTTCATATTCATGTATACTATAATAACCCTTGCCTACGACTTGTGCCTTTATACGACGCTTGAACATTTCTAAAATCACTTTGGAACATTATTATGAAATTGTATGCCAAGCTAATAAAAGATTGCTACACCTTGGACAGGAGGTAAAGACGTGAAAAAATTATGGACATTTCTTTATCAAATATTATGTTATGTTATAAATTTTGTGAATAAGTTTTTAATCAGTAATTATTATTTAAACCTTTCTGAGAAAAGTTAATTTTTTTATTAGATTTTCATTGATACATTTATTTATTTTATAAAGATCAGAGTTAAAGCTTCGGCAAGGATTCTACAATACAATCATAAAGTACCGGTAGCAAAAGCCGAATAAATAAAATGTAATCAGCAAATACCAAATAAATAAATACTAAAATTTGTTTCAGTACCAAACTAAATCTTCAATACATGAGATGGAATCCTACAGTCAAGCTGGCAAACAAGCTGAAGAAGTATTAAAATCAGTTCGAACAGTTGTAGCATTCGGTGGAGAGAACAAAGAAGTACAAAGGTAAGGGAGACGAATTTGTAATGTGTGGATCCATACTCGAGTCCAAATTTCCCCTAGTTATAGTGAGCCCTACAGAACGACAAACGAGATAATAATATTAGGTCCAGAAATTTTACAAAACACTGGAATGTACAGACAGGCTGACGCTACAGATTTACATAGTAGTGTGTATATAAATAATAATAGTAATATACACAAATATACAACATATTTTGACAGGTATAAGACTCTACTTGAACCGGCTGAACTGTACGGGCGTAAACGAGGCTTGTTCACCGGATTGGGCACGGGTTTCAACTGGGTGCTAACATACTCGTTAAATGCCATTGGACTAACATACGGAACTCGCCTTGTTCTGAACGACTTCAATAAGCCCACGGACCAAAAAAGATACTTAGTCGGGCGAATGTTTAGTGTGAGTTTACAAATAGATTACGTTAAACATATCCAGAACAACACTGCGATTACGAAAACTTGTTATTACCTATACTAATAATAAAATTCTAACGGCAACGAATCTTCTTGCCTTACTTTCTTTCTTATCTACTTCTAATTTTCTGGCCGATAACGCATTAGTGATGCTTTTGGTGTTGCTAATGATGGACATGGGCAACGGTGACCGCTTAGCATGTGGTGGCTCGTCTGCTCGTTTGTCGCCTATTAACCTAAAAAAAATCTATACATAAAATACTCTATTAATAAAGGTTTGTTATCGATATACAAGTCAAAAATATATGTATTTTTTTTTGTTTCTGGCTATATTATAATAAATTTATGCTTCTAAGTTCTATAACTAGAAAAACCCATTCCAAAAATAATGCGGATGCTATTTTTATATTTTAGACGTAGGTTTTCTGAATCGAAGCGAGGGTGGGTAACTACTGTAATTATTAATTATGTAACTATTTTAATTATGTAATTTAAAAAAAATATCTGAATTGAAAAAAATGCGAGCTTTTTAACAAATTTTACATATAATTAATAACATTGTACATAAAACGAAAAATGTATAACAAACTATATTTTTTATTGTCGTAATTAATTATTTCGTTACATAACATTCCTTAAATACAATAAAAAGTCAACTGACTTTAAGACTAACAAATAAAAAAATTGCAAAAGGGTCGTGGTTAACCACGAATTATCGTGGGTGGCCACGGCCCATGCAAACATATCCGATCAGTGTACATCCTGATCGTAGAACTGTATATTGTTCTAATATCTTATGGTCATGTCACACCGCGGGTGGGTTTCGATCACACCACCATCCGTCCCCATACTGGGGCTCTCGGATGCATTGCGCCACGGCGACCGCCGAGAGGATAAATGAATTTAGCCTTCATGTTTAGCTAAGGAATTTGAAATTTAAGCCAATTTGAACATTATTATTATTGCATTAAAGGTCATAGAACCAAGCAAACTATACAGCACCCCCTATCTTTCCTGCGGGAAACTATAATGGAGTGCGAGGGTGTTATATAAATTCTGCGAGGGAGCATAGAGGGTGTTGTTTCCCAAATGTTTAAGGTCCTCCAATCAATAAAGCTTTTCCAGAGGGCACCATTCGCAGCTTATTATTACTTGAAATAATTTTATTTGCGACTGACTTTTGTTATGTTATAATGAATAATCCAACTTGGTTCGGTAGTAAACTAAGATTGTACCTTACCTTTTTTTTAACTCCCTCCTCATTCGATGATAGACTTATAAATTTAATCTGAGTCAAGCATCTATGCATTTACAATAAAAACTCAATAGTTTTCTATGTATAATTACTACATAGAATAAGACAACATTTCCACCTGTTTTTTGTTATATGAATTCCATGCAAAAGAAGGATTAAATATTATATCCAAATATTTCAATTTAACTTTCAGATCTTATTCAGTGTCTACATGGCTACACAATCGATAACGTTTTGTGTGCCACATGCAGAAGTATTTGCAGCAGCCCGAGGTGCGGCTTTTAGCCTGTTCCAACTGTTAGATCGAAAACCTGCTATTGACAGCATGGACCGTAAAGGACAGACACCAAGGAGAGTCGTGGGAGACATATCATTGGAAGATATTCATTTCAGCTATCCTTCTAGACCAAATGTTAAGGTGAGGTTATGCGCATATCAACGGGACACAAAAGAGGACAGTTGCTCCCTCCCTCCCCCAAGCAGTTTGAAATTGTCATATATTTAGACTTCCAAAGATTAATTTATTAGATTTCTATATAAACATGTTTTGCAACAGCGTTCGCAAAAATCATTACTGTGTGAAACAAGCGGTTCAAAAATAATTGTATCGTATTTATCTACTAAAGAATCTGATTTGCCTCTTATTTGGACCAAAAACTTGATACGCCCACCGATTATACATTTTTGGCTAAAGAGCTACTACTGTGTGTCAAAGCTATGGAGTATTTGACAGTATTTTCAGCCGTCTTTATGCTGGAAAATATTCATAACACTGTTTAAACTAGCCACCCACAACTAAATTTCATTAGTATACAATCCACAGATTCCAACAGGCATTGACTGCTCCTTTGCTCGCCTTGCATAAAACGAAGGTTTGTTCCAGGTATTACAAGGTTTCAATTTGCAAGTGAAAGCTGGAGAGTGCGTCGCTCTCGTAGGCTCTTCAGGCTGTGGAAAATCTACTATCTTGCAATTGCTTCAACGCCTATACGATCCACAATCAGGGGTAGTAAAGTTAGATGGAAGAAATTTAACGAATCTAAACATAGGTTGGCTGAGATCTGCCCTAGGTATTACAATTATTAAAATATCTATTTATATATACATAATATTCTAGTTTAAGGTTTATATATTTTCCATTATATAAAATTTTAATCCTGTAAAGCTCAAAACTCGACAACACAACTCAAAACAAAACCAAACTTGTTTTTCTTAAGTTTACAGCGTCAAGTTATGGGTTTTTGTAAGTTAAATATAAAATTATATTGGATACTATCCTCGACTTCATTCGAGTTGGACTAATACATATACATGACACGAGTATATAACCTATATCCATCCAAAATATATGTTGAACATTCAAATAATAAAAAAATACCAAAAAGCTACCATTGGATTATATACTAACTAACAAAATTTGCACTTGCTTTTATAATATTAGTATAGGTTAGAGGAGATAGAGGTATAACAATCCGCCAGTCAAATTGAACGTAGTGAAATACTGAGAGATAATTGTATAAAACGTCTATTATATTCGTAATTTGCTACTTCTCATCCAACATTTTAACATTAATATTGCGAAAATTTTCTACTGATATATTTATAGTACATATTTAAATAATATTAGTAATTAAAGTGGTAGATTGATAACTAACACTCTGTTCGACTGGTACCACGTTCGTGGTTCTTGTTACTTATAAGCAGCATATATTTACGTTTCTTTCGCAACAGTATAAATGCCAGTATATTTTGGGAATTTGATTTCGTTCACAAACCACAGTAATACTTTTTATTGTATACCACAGAAATGGTTATATAGATAAAAAGACAACATACAAAAGGAGGTCGTATAGGTATACTCAATGTCTGCTAGACAACCATGAGACAGTCAAGGATATAGTGAGAGAGCGGTTAAAGACGACAAATATTATCTACGACAAATAGGTACATGCAAGCGATGCGCTTATAACCGATTAAAAATGTAGAATATTTATCATATTTGTTTTAGTATATATCAGAATACATAAACAATTACTATTTGTGCCAGGAATATACAATACATTATTTGTTTTAGTATATATCAGAATACATAAACAATTACTATTTGTGCCAGGAATATACAATACATTTTTTTTAATTTTTCAGGTGTTGTAGGACAAGAACCAGTACTTTTCCGTGGAACAATCTATGACAATATTGCTATTGGTTGCCCTGAAGCGACGCGCGAAGACATCCAAAAAGTTGCCGAGATGGCTTACGCCCACGATTTTATCACTAATTTACCGAATGTAGGTATACAAATGTAAATCGACGATAATGAAAACGTTATTGCAAATCTCTTATACTACCATAATCTGGCAATTTTTACCTTTCAGGGTTATGACACCGTTATAGGCGAACGTGGAGCATCGCTTTCTGGAGGTCAGAAACAACGTATAGCTATAGCTCGTTCTCTATTGCGGGATCCAGCAGTACTACTCCTAGATGAGGCTACTTCGGCACTCGATCCTTATTCCGAAAAACAAGTACAAGCTGCCTTGGACAAGGCCAGCTTAGGACGAACGACGATTACAGTTTCCCACAGGTGTTAATTCAATTTTGGCATTCTGCGCGTATCTGAAATATTAGCAAACTAAAGAACATTACACATTACAATTTTTTTTCAGATTATCAACGATTGTCAACGCTGACCGTATAATTTGTATGGACCAAGGTACTATTGTTGAGCAGGGTACACATGAAGAACTCATGAAAGCGAAAGGTAACTAACTGTAACTAAAAATATAATTGGAATCTCAGAATAAACAATTTTTTTCGTCACAAACATTATCTTAAAATTGATTAAATACCAATATGGCGAAATGTTATTTTATTTATCTTATTATTATTATTGTATGTTTAATAAGGATTATTAATTATGAAATTGGTTATATGCTAGCTTCTTCGGGCAAATTTTCATCCTTGGGATTGAAGTTACAATTTTAACTAGCATAAGCAACTTAATGTAAACACAAACTGACTAAGACATTATTACATTACAGTAAGACATATTACTACAAAAAAAAGAAATTACATCCATCATTTTATTTTGTGACATGCAGGTTTCTACTTCAAGTTGGTAACTACTGGTAACGAAAACAAGGATCCCGATGTTATAGAAACCTTACCTGAAGAGGGAGATGGAGAAGAAGACAAGAATATGGCTCTCTTACCACGTGTAGATATTAAGAGAAGATCAAATAGAAAAGTGCATAGAGTCCATTCTGTCAAAAGAGGTAACCAATGTCTTCATAATGAAAAAAATATTTTTTGCAGTAATATTTTAAAGGATGATTACTCCTTGCGTAGATAAAAAACATCTCATCATCATTCACTGTTGTTAAACTACAAATAAGCCAACGAGATCAGTTGCAGAAGCTAAAGGAAATCTTTAAAGAAGCATCCACAACGTTCTTTATCCGTAGTTGTACCGCATCGCTCAACTAGTAGTGCCGTAAGCAAAATTCTTCTGGTTGTATCATGCGGTAAGACAACGGGTGGCGAACTATTTCTCTCATGATGGAAAGTGTAGTTAATGACGTATTTTACTTGCAAGTACGTGACGTCGTCTGAAAACCCGAGATATAAATGTAATGTTTAAAATAAGTATATATACGACTTTCTATTTTATATAATTGGTAATGTTAAAAATAGAATAATATATGATTCATGTAACTGTCGCCGTGTTAACTATTCTGCTACCTGTTATTAATTATTGATTTAAAGTGAAACGACGTCCAAAAGCAACACAAATTATAATTAAATTACGCCCTAAACATGGTTTTGACATCTATGTGCCTACAAAAACTTACTAATTACAGAATGTCACGACTGGATGACTCCTCGTGGATCTATATCCTCCGTTATGTCGACGGGTCTGCAAAATTTTGTAAACAATGCAGATTTTGAGTCAGATGAAGAAGAAGAAGATGAAGAAGAGGAAAGTACATTTTTGCATAATTTTTAATAAATTTTATAATAATGTCTTTTGAATAAAGATATTATGGGTGCAAAATGTCTTAATGATTTGAGTTTCAAATCACTTAGACTCTGAGTTTCAGCCAACAAAGTTAATACATTACACCCACACACAAGCAATTGCAGGAATAATTCACTTATAGCATATGGATATAAATCATATACAATAACATATAAAATAAAAACAACGTGAATACAAGAGTATTTAGAATAGAATAATATTATCATATATAATAAAATTGTTAAAAATATGTTATTTTTATTTATAGAAGGTGAAACAAGTAAGCGACTGGGAACTATTAAAATTGAACGCCCCCGAATGGCCTTCCCTAGCATTGGGTTCAATCGCGGCCTTCATCCAGGGATCTTGCTTTCCAGTTTTCGCCTTACTGTTTGGTTTCTCCAGTGGAGTGAGTATATTACATTCTCGCTTACCATTCATAACACGCACAGAATATTGTTTGTGACTTTATGACCGATACAAACGAACATAGCGAGTTCAAAATTTTAGATTTCGTTCATGTGTGTATGTAAGAAAACTAATTTAATTATTTTAATATAAGTTCGGCGACGTTTAAGATGCTCAATCTTGAACCCAAGCCAACCTCCGCTGCTCGGATTACACCCTGATGAACAATGGACTAAACTATGGCCAACGGTTCCTCATGTTGAAGGCCTATTCCTGATAAGCTAGGTATTACGCTCCTTCTAAGACGAAATATTTCATTCTTTTTTCGGTCAGAGAGCCAATAATAACGCAGGTCCCCCTCCATTCAGTTTTAGTCGGCAACGTGTCGGGAATGCATTTGGTATAACCATGGCAGATGGTAATCCATGGGCAGATGTGGTCACTTCCATCACTTGGCTCGTATGCCCGTTTGTCGACTAGTTATATGAAACAGTATTACGAGTGGTATATATAAAATACCTCTTTAAACAAATGAAATATGATGACATTTGAGTGTTTTTTTTTTTGTGTTTGTCGATCACGGTTTCCTCTCATACGTATTACGATTATTGAAATGAATCAATATTCAATTAACAATACAAAGAAAATGTTACATTCAGATATTCGTGCTATCCAATCGTGATGAAATAATATACTTGGCGGACTTCTACTCGGGGATGTTCTTGGTGGTAGCGACCGTAGCTGGAGCCTCCATGTGTCTGCAAAGTGTCACGTTCACCAACGCTGGCCTCAAATTGACTTCGAGGTTGCGACAGCAGTACTTTTCTGCATTGCTTAGACAGGTATTTAATTCCACACGGAATTATCCTGCAATTATTATTATGCAATATCGTCAACACTGAGTACTATGAATAATTAAATTTGAAAAAATATTGTATCATATTTAATAAATTTTGTAAATCACTATAGTATTTTCAGCTTGAATCTCGTATTAATGTGATTTTGGTGGTCAGGTAATTGTGCCATAAATAAGTAAAAAACTTACTTTTTCATATTTTTTAGGAAATAGGCTACTTCGACAAGGAATCGAACACTGTGGGCGCGATGTGCGCTCGTCTTAGCGGCGATGCTGCAGAGGTGCAGGGCGCCACGGGACTGCGTATAGGGCTCATTCTGCAAGGAACTAGTTCTGTCGTCGTAGGCTTCATCATGGCCATCTGTTACAACTGGAAACTGACTTTGGTTGGCACGGCCTTCTTGCCTCTCGTGAGTATAAGTTTCAGAATTCTGATGAAGCGATCTTAATTCGTCGACATTCTTTCTGATTACGAATATTATATGATATAAATTTGAATTAACAAACGATACATATAATTTATCATCAATACAACTCATGATCTACAAACGCACTGCTGGGCTCGGGTCTTTCCTGACAATAATTGCTTTCTTGCTGACAAATATAAAGATGGAAAAGATAGAAAGGTTAAAGTTAATAAGGACGTTATTGAATTATATCAATATGTCCAATAGTACCTACTAAACATGGTGTTTTTTGTACAACAGATGGTTGGTAGCATATGGCTAGAAGGCCGAGTTTCTCAAAAATCGCAAGCGGACGAACGAGCTGCAATGGAATCCGCTACGGCCATCGCTACGGAGGCTGTTGTCAGCATCAAAACTGTGCAAAGCTTGGGTATGTAAACATTCTATTTGAATATAATTATAGAAACTATATTATACAACTTATAAAAGTTGTATATTCCGTGAACTTTTTCGTAATCTTAAATGATTATACAGAGTAAGGCCACAATTGTGCCCGAAAATATATTTTATTATATGGTATTGTATTGTATTATATGTATAAAGGTACATGAATTGATCAGATTATGCGGCCATTGTTATAGTGTAAATTAAGCATCACAAGTAATGAATTTAAATTTTTAAAAATTAAATTTTTTTAGGTGACTTTGTGATTAAAACCGCCAGAACATTATATTTATAAAACATTGTGTATTGTAGTTGGCACTTGTGAGATAGTCACGGAATATGTAAATAATATAAAATAAACAGCTAAAATGTTGCAAATCTTTTATGATCTCATTCGATCAAGCCGTTCAGAACAGAAGTAAAAAGATAGAATATTGTTTTAGTATTTTTACTCATAATATATTGTTTTATTACCCATCTTTATAATGCAAGGATATTGCGCAAACGTTCTGCAACGACTGCTTATGACGAGATAGGTAGTACAAGTTGGGATTATCACAGGAGTGGAATCAATATTCCTGGAGAAGTTTCGTGCAGCTCTCGTAGAATCCTGCGCCGCCGTGTCTAAGAAGACTCGTTGGCGCGGCCTGGTGCTCGGGCTCGGCATCTACGTGCCGTTCATGTCCTATTGTAGCGCTACGGTCTACGGTGCTGTACTTGTAGCCAACGAAGGACTTGAATACAAAATTGTCCTACTGTAAGTAAAGCTTGTTTTGAAGTCCGTTGGAAAACGTATTTAAAATAAAGATAAAAAATTCAATGTCATGATGGGATTTCCCATCGACGACTATTGAACAATTCGACTTTTCGTAAATTTGTTCTTCAGTACATAACACTAATTTAATAATTATTCAATGCAAAATTAATGACATGTTTCGAGGTATCTCAAACTGTTGTATCCACGTTGAACGTTTTTTAATGACTGATTGCATTATTAATCATTTTACTTAACAGATGCCCATTAGGCGATGCGGTTCAAATATCGAAAGGAAAAAACTACGGGTACATGCATCATATATTGGGACAATTGTAGCTATTAAAAACATTGAATCTTACTTGAAAATTTGAAACCAAAAGAAACCATGTCAATTTTCATTCACTACTTGCGTCAAAACCACCTAGTAATACATGCATATAGTAAATAGTACTATAATAAAATGATAAAGTCGATTAAATAATTTAATTAACAAAAAATAGAATTAGTCACTATTAATACTCAAACTACTTTATTGGTAGAAATATCTAGAGCGATGTAAGTTTTAATACTTCATCGTCATAGTTTCGTAGGTACCTAGTACGAGTATATTTATTACTATAATATTATACAAAAATAAATTTGTTTTGAAATTGCTAAAAACCTATGTTGGTAAATTGGTAAAAAACTTTATCTAATTTTTCATATTAACACACGCATACATGCAAAATTAAATCAGTGTGAAATATCATACAAAACTCATTAAAAAATCTAATGTCGGTAACATACGAAAATAAATAGCATCCCACATTAGACGCTGTCCCATCCAAGGGATCAGCTTCATTGCGTCAGGCCTTTTGCCGTAATCACGCATCAGTCTTCTGGATTATAGGAATGACGACATCCCGGCACTGGCAAAAGGTTTAATTGTTGTTATCATTTAATCTGAAATTAGTTTAGAGGCTTGTTATATAGGGTAACGGATAACTTTAAAAGATTTGGTAATAAAAACCTTAGACATATAATATTATTATACAACTGCAAAATTTTCATGGTATTCTACATACCTAACTTACAAATTATAACTGTTAGGATATCATTTTCAGCGTCAACGAAGCACTCATGTACGGAGCCTATATGTTAGGTCAGTCATTGGTATACGCGCCCAGCTTCAATTCAGCAAAAACATGTGGCTCTAGAATCTTGTCCATTATAAATAGGGAGCCTAAAATTAAAAGTGAGACGACTAGAGATCGGAAAGACTGGGTAAGATTTATTATTAGTTTTATCTATACATATATTAAAATTCTAACTGATCACTTTCTGTACATGAACGTAATATGAGAAAAAATATTATTAGGGAGCTTTATTAACGCAATAAAACACAAAACAATAGTTGTTACAATTTTTGTCTGTTTGTCTGTGCGTTTGTTCGCGCTAATATCAGAAACGATTAAACTGATTTTGTTCTGGTTTTCACTTATGTATTGCAGTAAGCATCACTTAATATTTAAAGTTCGTTTCATCTCAATCGGTCTATAAATAAAAATGTTATAAATTAATTTAAAATAATGCGGGTACTATTTTTTAGCGTAAGGCGTAGTTTTCCCGAGGCGAAGTGAAGGCAGTTTGGTAGTTGTAACATAAATATCTAACTCACCGATATCGTCATTTTTCGCCATCAAGTTGTCATCTGGCTATATTATAAGTATACCAATATACCACATCATATTACACATCCGTGTGGGCTTCATAAATAAATAAAGCTATAGAAATTATTAATACAATATCAAAATATACTTTAACCCTTTTTTGGGTTGTAGAATAATTATTCCACCACTTCAGAACATAAGATGACTTATTTTTTATTTTTTAAATTGACGTAAACAATACCTACACCAAAGTTGACTCTGCGTGTCCCCGTGCGTGAGTTCAATATTTACGAATAAGTCCACGTACTTAGCGTCCTTTACTTTAAAAAAAGCGACGTCCAACATGAATTTCTATCTTTTTTTCTGGTCTGTGTAGAATATTTATTAATCTTATTTCTACAGGCAGCTACAGGTGCTTTTGCCATAAAAGACGTTGAGTTCAGCTACCCGACCCGTCCACATCAACGAATACTTAGAGGAATAGATCTTAAAGTGGACGCAGGGAAGACAGTAGCTCTTGTGGGATCTTCGGGTTGTGGTAAATCCACGATTCTTCAACTGTTCCAAAGATTTTATGACCCTGATACTGGCAACATTGTACGTACACTTCATCTTTATTAATTCATTTTAATAGTTCTAGATTCATTTATTCAAATGTCATGACTAGATTTGAGCTTTAAATTAAAAAAAAAATAGATAATTATGTTAACTTGATACATATGCATCTAAGTAGGTACGTCAAGCTGCGTCTAAGGACAAAACATAATGTAGAAGATTTAAATGATCCCTTCATGTTTGCATTCATATTATATTATCCATCGTTGATAGACCTTATTTTTTAAATAAACGTGAATAAAAAAGCAATTGATCATCATCTATCGCAGTGTCATAATTTTTGCAATAAGAAGTAGTTATAAATGAATAATTGTCTTAACTGTTAAAAGAAAAGAGTATGTACGTGGTTATTATCAAAGTTTCTAATTATATCTATCTTTAAAATGCGTAGGTAAAGTAGATATACGTTTTTTTTAAACTTTGTGAATCATTATGGACAAATCCAATTTACTCTATGGATTAATGACACCAACAAAGGACGTCCACCGAAATTGTCATATTACTTCAATATTTGGTATTTGTAAAGAAGTAAGAAGCCTACTTAACATAAGATAAACATTAATAGTTTAAACAAAATGGGACAAATCATGGGGACGTGGAACACGAGACACATAAATCTGGAAACAAATACGTGCCCAACTTTCGCTACTAAAGTTGGATTCCCATATACTAGGAAAGAACGAGAAATGGTTGCAAAAGAAGACCACCTCATATCGGCCCGAATTCCTCCTAAGTACCGAGATTATTGTGCTCACCACCTATTAGAATACCAAGTATGTAGATATAAGAACATGCCTTTCCTGTATCGATGCCATCACGAGAAACATGATTATTTGAACTGCGAGCACGACGACTACGTTCTTCGAATGAAGGAATTTGAGAGAGAAAGAAGATTGCGAGAAAGGGAGATACGGATAAAAAATAAAAAGCTGCAAGAACAATCTCCGCCTCCAACTCCAAAAACACCTCCACCGTCGCCACAACCTGAAAAGTGTGCTAAATGAATAATATACCAAATTAATAATATCAGGTTCCACTGATTGCAGTTTATAAAAAAATATTTCGTTTTAAATAATTAAATACGTACAACACATGCGTATTATATTTGCATGTTATATTTTAATGCATGTTATATCTATATATATATATAACTGAATGTTTGTCTGTATGTCCTTTATAGAATCGTACACCATGCATTTGATCCTGTGATGATCTTTAGCAAAGTTGTTGTGCATGAGCCAAGGAAGGTTTCTGAGTTGGTACGACCAAGTTTCGACTGTTTGTTTTAGTTGGTGGCGTAGCAACGCGCGTAGGGTACAGCTAGTTTCTAAATAAATAATGATTCCGTTCTATAATTCAAATAGTATTGAGAAGTTAAGAAGATTAAGTTACTTTGAGACATAAATTGCGCGATAGAATAATAATAGTTATTGGTAGTTTAAAAAAGGGATATCTTCCGGCTGGCTGATTTGTGTATATTCAAGCAATTTAAAAAACTTTGGTAGCGTAACGCCGGATTATAATGACGATACATAGTGGAAAATCGTCACAGTGCACCCGCCGCCATAATATGCACATGTAATAAAATAATATATCAGCATAACTTCCAGCTCTCACATGTATTTCCCCGCTAAACTGCTATGGTATAAACTAGACATGTTTCGTTCAATCAATTCTAAGACCCAAATCTTTACCGACCTGTTTTAAAACGTTCCGGGTCTCCCGTTCAATCGATTAATTGGTTCCATTTCTGTCAGAGAGTACATTTTCATCGCTAAACTAGAAGTGATTTTAATGTTTGAGTTACCACAGTTACCATGCTAGAGAGCATTACGCTTCGGGGGTTAGAGAACTAGGACGATAAACAAAAGCACTTTAACATCTAGAACACAACTTATCTATTTATTCAAAATCTATTGATGGTTAACTGAGGAGCATAATGTAATATAAGAATACTCGAATTATAATGACAAACGAATAAATCAAGAATCATATTATTAATTCAGAATCAGCAATTTCTTCCTCTGTGGCTGAGATTTAGAGTCTCTATATCATTAGGATAATAGCCGGGTCCAGGTATATACCTAATAATAACATAGCAGCTTAACATTCACAACACCTACCAGCTTCATTTTAGCACATCCTTGGGCCTGACGGAATACGTGCTTCAATATAAGCACATCTGAGGAGCTTGGTACTGTAGTCACAGAGTGTCTTAAGCGTCTCTGATACCAAATATAAACATTTAAGTTTGATACCCACAACACTAAAAAAAAATAATTAATAACTCCCTCGTTGTACTCATAATCTAATTCAAGTTACAATAAGCTGGTAATATTTAGATTATAATGATAAATAAAAACACTCTATAGCTTAAGTTATATAGTTCACTAAGCAATAGTATATCCATAAACGCGGTCACATCGTCTCTCACTGCTTCAAAGTTAGAGAGAGAAGAGCCATGTAGGTACTAAGATTAACATACATTATAATGATGAAACTTCATTAAAAACATTTGCATATCGTTATTTTTATGTTGTCATAAATATATATAAATAGCACGGATTTCTTTTGAAAGGCTTTTATCTGGTTCAACAATCTTTCAGTCTATTATTTCTAAAGAAAAATTAATAACATTTTTGTCTTTTTTTTATGCCCTCCAATAATCTACTTAATTATATACTAACGATTCAGTTTGAAATTTCTCTATATAATATGCTTCAGTTTTGACTTAAAGAAGTATTCACGCCTGATTTTATTGGCAACTTCTATAACAGGAACTCGACGGCCGTGACACGCGTAATGCATTGACTCTGCCGCGGTTGCGGCGACAGTTGGGAGTAGTTCAGCAAGAACCTGTGCTGTTTGACAGGACTGTCACAGAAAATATCGCGTATGGCGACAACAACAGAAAAGTATCCATTCACGAAATTATCAATGCCGCTAAAGCAGCTAACATACACAACTTCATTGTGTCCCTGCCTAAGGTAAATATTTTAAGGTTCAAATTAGCTTCAATTATATAAATCATATAGACTTAGTCTTATGTATGACCAGTGCTTGTTGAATAGATAGTGAGTCAGAATACTCTTCAACTGGACTTTTATTAACAGTTTTCCAATTAAATTATAACGATAATTATTAATCATCTGTTCTTGAGACTAAGCCAGCTTTCTCGCCTTGTGATGCAGTGGTGGTATTGCCTAATTTAATTATTCCTAATAATCATAAATAATTGATGGTCACCAAATTTTGCCAAGATCATAATACTTAATAACTTTGTATTATCAAGTATATCACAATGTAGACGCAGTATTGTGATAAATTGTACAGTTACTGGCTGCTATGATTATGAAACAAAATTGATTCAGAATGTTGAAAGATCTACTATAGGAGCGCAGATCCCTCTTATTGTACATTACTAGGCTCTGATTCCATCCAGATTAAACTGTGGAGGTAATCATTTCTTGTATAAAAAAAAATTAATAATAATTCACTAAGGTACATTATCCGTCCGCCTAGTTTCATGATTCTTCTAAAATCAGCTATTTAAATGTTTTAACGACGTGGTTCGGTTACAGTGTTGAAGAGCCAGTATAAAAAAGAGGGATTCCCGCTTCTTTTTTTGTAACCAATCAAGATTGATTGATAATGATGCGCGTTTATGATAATGAGAACAATGTGCATGAGTCACGGTGACCACTTAACGCCTGGTATGCCTCTTTTTAATTATTCATAAAAAAATATAGAATTAATACTGCTCATAGCAATATGCAATATACACTGAACTGGTCTAACAGCATCTATATATCTGCATAAAGTAAATAATTATGGCCAGGTGTATACCTATTATGTGATTTTCCTTAACTGTCAGTAAAGCAAACCTTTAATTACCCTTGTAATTTTTACAGGGTTACGACACCAATTTGGGGTCGAACGGCGCTCAGTTATCTGGTGGGCAGAAACAGCGCATTTGTATTGCTAGGGCTCTTATTCGATCACCACGACTACTGCTTCTTGACGAAGCAACTTCTGCTTTAGATGCAAATAGTGAGAGAGTAAGTACTGAGGTAACTTTACATTACGAAAGAAAAGACAGGTAGATACCTATTACTGACTGCTTTACCCTATAGTGTACGACATCAACATATTTTGTAGGCGTTCCTAAAAACAATGTCTTAAAACCCTATAAATTGTATGAATATTTTCGCAGCGCACGATGTATGTACATACATACATAGGTATTTGTAGATTTATCTCGTGATAGATCCGCGACTATTTCTCATCTTTGTGGCTGTCTTGTCCATAGTCAATTAGTCTAATTATTATGACTATCGATCTGTCAGCCTAGCTATGCTATAGTCAACTAGAATATATAAGCAAAGTAAATGGTTTGTTTACCGACAATTACTTGAAACCCTTCATTCACTTCGATGCTATTTACTATACCTAAATATTGTTGCGGCTACGTTTGAAGACATTGTTTATAAATACCACTGCGTTAGGACCGTTCCGGTTAGCAGCAGTGTTTCAATATTCTGTGGCCAAAATTTTGAGTTTAATGCGCAATATTGTAGCGCAAAATTTCTTTTGGTTATTTCCTGAAACATGGTAACATAGGGCAGGTACTTGAATCAAGGTGCGCATGAACTGTTATTAAAAACTCTCATTCTATAGGCGCGGAAAAACAGTGAGTGTTTTATGTTTTTACTAACAAATTTTTTAAAATATTTAAATATTTTTGTTAATTTCAGGCCGTGTCCGAAGCCCTGGAGAAAGCATCAAAGGGGCGTACGTGTATAACTATTGCCCATCGACTTTCCACCATCAAGGATGCAGATTTAATATGCGTTTTAGAAAAAGGTAGTTTCTAAGCCGAGTCACAAATTATGATTACATCTATTGGCTAATACAGCAATTAGCTACTCCCTTGCAGCACACTGCAGGATATCCTATCTTAATCTTATCTTAATCTTAATTGAAGAACGCCTATATGAATTGTTATGTTGCTAAAGGATAAATTGGTGTACTACGGTGAAGCCTAAATGATGATTTAACTTTGAGGTGAAAGGGTTTGACCCAAGCAACGATCAAGGAAGTTCTTTCTTTCTTACACCTCAATAACACCTTCCCATCAAGCTCCTCCTGCTTGATTGGAGTTATTACCTACCTAGCTAGTTATTACCTTCCTAATAGAAATCCACCGTGAAATAATTTTAAAACAGTGTTTCGGTTGCTGCATTGAGGTAAACGAAGATTTATTGCTTCTCATCGGCCAGCAAAGTATTGATGTAGGACGTGGACACGGAGCAGTGACCACTTACCATCATATCGCCCGCTTGTTTATTTACCGACAGTTGCCATAGAAAACATTAATAAAATCACTGCGACTGTTAAGGAGACACTCAATCACAAATTTAATCACATAACCATTTCATTTTGGCTAATCAGAAATTGACAAAACTTTGCATTAAGACTGGAGAACTGGTTCACAACCGAAACTTTTTAATATGTTTGTTATATATAAAACATATATTTATGAAGCATATCATTCCAGGTAAAATCGTTGAACGTGGAAATCATACTGAATTACTTAATATGAAAGGCATTTATTGGCGAATGAGCAAAGAACTACACGTGGCATGAATTATTGAATAAAATCAACTTAAATGTAAGATGCAATAAAAGTTCGCGAATACGTCGTAAATAATAATCATTTTAGTCTAAGACAATATGTTAGTTAGGTTGCTTTCATAATAGGATTAATCTCAAAATCAATATCTCAGTTTTTGGGGTACGTAGGAAAACAGTTTCCTCATAATTTATTTTCGTAATTATTCGTGATTATATTTTTAATTAGATACATACTCATTTAATTATATACATTGGTAATGTTTTTATTAGCTTCAACTTATTAATGATCCTAGAACACGAGTCTCATCTCGTAATTAAGAAGGCTCCGCTGCTTCAGTCTGGATTGGTGAGGCATTTTGTTGAATGAAGACCGTTGTTGTTAACAATAGACAAATTAGATAGTGCAGTTGCGATTTCAAGCAAATATACTAGTGTTTTATCACCTGAAATGCATTTGTCGTCTCATTGTTACAAATCCGTTATCTTTGTTATAAGTTTATTGTTATAGTTTTAAGTCCTATGTTTATGCCAATGATAAATACTAAAATAGGTATGTATTAAGAGAAATGCAAGGTGTTTCAAATAAATGACTTTATACACTTGTTTCCTGTGCTTTATTAGTTTCAAAATTCATCGTAACCCACAACTACAAGCGAATAAGATTTTAAAATCTAGTAACAATATCACTCTCTAAATTTTATTTTTGCTTTTACCCTGTACGCCTTCCTATCAGATTACAATAACTGCTTTAATTTCGGATTTGATTACTTTGTCACTTCACTGAACGTAGATAACCCTTACAATTCATAAACAGTTTATTCATAACATATTTTATAAGTACAAACTCGAAATTAATAGTCCAATAATACGAGCCTAAAAGTACGGCTCACTGCAACATTGTATCTTTCTTAGCAATATTCGAGTGACGGCTGTTCTCTATAAAAATTTGAATAAAACGTTCAAGTACCTTTATACTTATAAGGCTATAGCTTACGTCAGAAGCACGAACTTTGCTGACATAGACTGAAATTACATGCGTGTAATCCAGCTTGTTCATACGACGATCTAATTAAAGGTCTAGCCGTATGTCGTAACCGGTACTGCAGCATAGTACAGAACAAGGCAATTATTTTTTTCATGAACAATTCAAGAGCAGTATATGCCATGTGTCTCTCCTGCTCCTATGCGTTACGAGAACGCACTAAAGACACATTTTGTGTCTTTAGTGTGTTTGTATATTTATTTAATTACACTTTCGGTCGGAAATTGGTATCTCGTCGCAAATCCTGTGCCGTGCTGTATTAAATCACCAGTTACTCAGGATAATTACACGAATTTCTACATGCGTCTTTGTTCGTACGAAATGTGCTAAACTTACATTCGTACGAGTTGTTTTTATATAAAAACAAAGCTAAAATACGCCCAATCTGTAACCGCTTCGAAATGACAAAGTGACGGGATGATAGAGGCGTAAAGACTTTTCTAAAAAATATGTGAACTTTTATATAAATCGTTTTCAGATCGTAGACTTGTTAAATATTACTTGGATAAATATTACTCGGATTATATATATATATATATATATATATATGCAAAAAAAAACGTAATATCTCACCGAAAAATCATCGCTTAATATGAACCTAATTCTACGATCTGATGACGAATAATCAAAAACAGTTCCATATGATAATATTAAACACAGGAAATATTATATGTTGTTATTTTAACAACTTTATTGTTGGTAAAGTCGGACTGGCAACATTCTGAACAAAACAAAACAGGTATTTTTTCCTTCCCGTTCACTCTATATAAATTAAGCTTACATCAATACATCGACATTGAATAACTTATCAGATACTTATAAATTAAATAGGATATATATATTAAACTGCTATCACATCCACCATAACAAAAATACAAGAACGACATCCAGGAGGAGATTGCACCGCAACTATTAACGACGATATATATAATACTATAAATATACATCTATGTTAATGATATTGTATTATTACTAATAACTACATTATTTTCATAGTTTATAAAAAAGGTAAAAATGCATTTATTTTAATAATATCAATGGTCAACTATTTGGCTTGATATTAGAATATATTTATATAAAAAAAATATATGACATATGGCAAGTTTACGTCAAATGGCACCAGTGTGCGGTGAACATGTGGGCGGACTTATAAAATAATAACATATTAAACATTAAATGAAAATTATTAAATACTTCTAATTGCAATGTACACAATTAGATAATGATTAATGTTTTTATATTAATTCATTTCATTGTAACTTTTACCTCCAATGTAATAATATTTATATTAAATGGCTACAATGATTAAAGTTACATAAGCTGAACATGCTACAAAAAGAATCTGTTACAGACGTAACTTTGCATCCCCCCTTTTTAGTATGAGGAACAGGATTGCAATTAATCTGCAGCTATTGCAATTGTATGGAACTGTGTTCCATACTAGGGGCGACAGTATCTTCGAGCAATTCTGCCTAAGCTTTGGCCTCTTGATCAAAACGCACAACGCTACAGTATGCACTATTCAATGTCTAAACACATTTGTATTAAATACGTCTAAAGTCGGCTGACGTCTCGTCGAGGTAAGCACCAGCAATTCTGACAAGAATGATGACATGACGAAGGAAGTAAAGTCAGATGTACATTTTGTACGTTGTAACACGTCACAAGTTGAAACTCACGAATGTATATTCTTTCTTCTTCTAAGTTCTCGGCACAGGCAACGACGCTGTACATAACGTTGGATTAGAACCGAGTACAGCAGCGTTGTGCGTTGCGATCGTGAGAATTTCATTCGACATTAAAACTGCACATCACACGCACGAGACTCTTTTTACATTAAATCAAAACTATATCGATCATCAAAGTGCTCAATATTTAACAAAAAGTATTTAATTGATGCACTTGTTATTAGGTATTTAGAATACCTAACAAAAAGTCATCGTGACAAACATTTTAACTTATTTTAGATTACGAACAAGTCTCTCAGTATTGTTGACACAACAGTTTGGACGAAATATAGTCGAATATATTATAGTAACAACTAAACGAGCGAAACGAGTGCTGCTAGGAACTTATACTTAATAATACGCACGTAGGTACGCAATAATGGGTTTATATCTGTAGGAGTGTCGGAGATAAGATACCCTAAGAAACCTTTAGATAATTATCAGGTCTGACATTTAAGCCAACTGTGAACGTTAGTCATGATTTTTAAGGAAATAAGTACTTGTGGAAAGTTTTGAATTATATTTTATTTGATTTTCAATGGCTTTGACATAGTATACCGCTAATTCGATCGTATAATATTAATCTCATTGACACCACAAAGTAAAACTACAAGAATAATTGTACTTGGACTAGTGTATATCGGGTTTACAGATATTATTTATAACAGTGTGGTAACCAAAACACACGTAAATTATAGATGGATATTGATCTTCGGAAGTAGAGTAAATTACTGAATTAATTAAATGAACATAACGCGACTAAACGCTCAACACTGCATTTAAAACAAACATTTTGCAATAATTTTAATTTAACTTAAACCTCAATGTTGCAACGCTTTGGTCACCTAGATGTCGGTATTGTTTAAAATTTGTTTACACCAACCCATAAATTTGCACCATTAACATCTAAATATAAGAATGGGAGATAATGAAGGTATTCTTAATAACAATTGACTATAATATTATTTTGATATTTATTAAGTCACTTCTAAGTTTTCACGTAACAATGTTGTTGATGACATAAATATCCTTGATTTTAATGTAGTTACATATACTGATACTTTTAATTATTCCTCTTAAAATTATTATAACGTATCAATATAAACTTTGAAACGCAATAGTTATCTGTACAACGATGCCTTATTTAATAATTTTACTCTAGTACCGTATGTAAATAAAAAAATTTAGACGAAAAAATGCATAATATTAAGAATCTCTGAATAAATACAGATACAATAACACACTTTAAAGAATATAATCAATTATAGAAACACCGGTATTCGACATTGTAATGCGGAACGCTGGCACGTTTTGATATATTAATGAAGCTAATAAACGTTAAGATACCTTAGCAACAATGTAATCTTCTTTCAAAAATTCTTGCATTCTTATAATCGATTGGAATTTCAAAACAGTTTGTACTGAAGTTGAAATGTTTGCCTCATCTTTTAACATAAATGTATCACAGGTATGTTATGATAATTGTAAAAATTCATTATGATAATGAAAATGTTAGATAACATTGTTATCGATTAATAGAGACTTGATTACAATAAAATCTGGTGGTATGTGGCGATGTAAAATTAGATAGAAATACGCATAACTAATTAACTACCTGGCGATTAACCCACGACTACTGTATTATGACATTAAAACAACAACTGAAATAAATTTAATATTTTCCTATTTAGAAACCGACTCCAATCAATTATCTACCAACCCAAACTCCGATTCGGGAACCATAAATATTAAATTTTTGAACAGCACTTGCACGTCATCGCGAGTAAGGACAAGTATAGATTTACGATAGTAATTTTAAAAAAAACTGAAATTCATGGTAAGCTGTATGTAACCTTTGTAGTAATCACGTTCTGTCGTCCATACCGCTTGGAAATCTCTTCAAGATATTAATGCTTAAAGAACATGGCTTGGTTGAACCCGTTAGCGACTCACTATAGGGCATGGGGCTCTCCTCGTTATCGAAAAGTCCTAAACTGTACTTCACCACACTGCTCCAGTTTTGATCGCCAGAGAGGTTAATAGTCAACCTACGTGTCGGACAAGTACACAGACAGATAAGATAAACAGATTATGCTTGTATCATACTACTATACTATAATAGTACTAACACATAATTCACATTTATTAAATACATTTTTGCAAGATTCATTTTATGTTAAGATAAAGGGTTGGAATATTTTATTGGAATAGTTTATACAATATATATAGAAAAAACAAATTGTAACTCATGTTATGACACCATATATCTTTCATATTTTTTAAAGTTAACGCATTATCCGTGCACAATTGTTTAAATAAATGTTTTTAAATTTTACATCAATTTAATTTAAGGGTTGATATAAAACTTTTGTAGGAAAGAATATCACTGCGAATAACAATTAAAATAAACATTTGTAACAATAACCTTAACAACTTCATTAACAAATGCAAATAAAAACTAATTATATAGCAACTATAGCAGCTTCCATAACACATTTTAACAAAATTGCTAACATTTTAAACCATTACCAAACTACATAATATAACCTTACCAGTAGGTACATACTAAAACCTTGTTTGCTATAATAAAGCTCTAAATGACACGGCACGACCTAACTCAATAGAAATAAATGAAATCGAAATATTTTTCGGTACAGGGCTTTATTAAACATCGCTGGTTAGGACCCTATTGCCAATCTCCGTTTTTTTATTCTATAACACTTAGGACATAATAAATAGAAAGCAAATTAACAAAACTAAAAACAATAAAAAGGAATAGATACTCAAAGGTTTTTTTTCCATGTTGTATTTGGTGGAAGCAGGAATTATCATTTACACGCTTATTCGTGCGCTATTTATGTGAAAATATCATTATTTTATATTTTACCGTAAATCATATTCTTAACAAATACATATTTTTATTACTATGAAAAATAGTTGATATTAAAATAAGTAAATACACTCGACGTTAAGACAATCTTCTTTTGAAGTCGATTAAAATAAGATAAATAAGATCACATATAGAAAAATATATCTCCCAAGCACAACTAGTGAACGGGCTTTTAATTTTTTTCAACAAATAAATTATGTCTATTGACACATGATACAATTCAATGAGCAAATTTTCCCACTTGCAAAGGTTTAATCATAAACTTTATTAAATAAGCAAAGACGTAATTGTCATACAAATGTTTCATTTGGAATTGATATGGAAAAACATAACGGTATCAATCTCGAAATAAAACACCTAACTTTCCGCTCAAGATTCGTCGCCCGCTATATTTTGGCCGCAACCTTAGTCATGATGTTCGCAATGCATTTAATTTATTCTTCTCTAACTACCCTCTGATATGAAATTTTCTGCCGTCTATATTTCAATGTACCCACAAATGTTGTGTACTTGTGAATTAAAGTTAAAAAAAATCCGTTTACTAAACTTATATTAAATGGTTTAACAATATCTCTTACTAAAAAGTTTGTTTTGTGTTGTTTTCGTTCTAAGCTACGCTTGACGACTTATATATATATATATATATATATATATATTTAAACTGTAAGTATTGTTTCTCTATAAGTGAATTTGTAATTCTTTTGAGAAATAAAGTCTTAAACCTTAAATCAGGAAATAGCAGGAATCATGTGGAGCGAAAGGGATTCGTAATGAATTTCAAATAGACTTAAGGTCGGTTCGGTGGGTTATTGATGTACACGTATCTACGGTATGAGTTGAGACACTTAATTAGCAAGAGTTGCTAGCCACAACAACTATAATTATTATATTTTCGCCATTTCTTCCCCTCTATCTTAAAGCACCATTTCGGTGCGGTAGTGGGAGCAAAAAAATTACATGCCTAAGTATATTTACAAAATAACTAAATTACTTAACAATGATTTTAAATTATGTTCTTCATTATATCAGAACCGAATGAATAAAGCATGACGTTATGACGTTATTCATTATTATTTTTTTCTACAATATTATAATTATAACAATATGTATCGGTAGTTATAAAACATTTCATTTACAATTCGAAATAAAAAATATACACGCCACCTATAAATGAAATTTAGAATCAACTAATATAATTATGTAATTTAATTTTCATGCCTACTGAAATTTGGCTCGCATACTCTGTGTTCGTAATCAGCCCCACCTTCGAGTAACTCGCTACGTTACACGTGCAAGTTCTCTTTCTCGATTGCATCTTACGTCTCCTTACTCAATGTTTCTATCCCAAACAAAAGCTTGTTTCAAAGCATATTCATATTAACGCTAATTATTCAGAAAACGCAACGTAGACACATTACACGTGATAATTTGGCGATTCATTCTATGAACAACGTTTTGAATATCGATACATATTGACATATACAAAGAAAAGTGGAACTAATACTCGCAATTCAATAACTATTCGATTCCCATAACCCGTTCACGAATCCTAAAAAACATTGAAATATAATTAAAATCAGGGCAACAAAACAACATAAATATAACAATGATAAATTATTACATATATCAAATCCTTTTAAAACATTAAATATTCAGCATCCAACGAGTCGCGTCGAAGCGGCATCAAATGAGAATTTTAATACGAAGCATATGTCAACGATACTGGTACAACTTGTGAGATACAATCGAATTATGCCTTAACAAGGTGATACAATTGTACATCAGGTACTGTCAACTTTACACGAGATTAACATAAACACACATTTAAGCATGCTTACTTTTACACCTTCAACATCATTCTCTGAGAATATCGATGACTAATTACAATTAACGGTTGTGCAGTCTTAAAACTAACTTATTATAAGGATATAACAACAAACAGATATCTAAAATGAGATCGACCGATCAAACGTGTCTAAGTATTATTAGATATCGGAAGTAAATTCATCGTTCGTTCATTATGGCGCCGGCCAATCCGACACAGAACGTGCACAATTTACTTATACTGTCGGGTGGTACGTAAGGACTGACGCGGAATATCATGTGTTTAATTTGTGAGCTTACACAATTACTACGCTGTTCTTTGGGCAAAAAACTGATTACAAGCAATAAAGTAACGCGTATATGCGTTTGGAACGCTAAAGTTGCTATTTTTATTACTGTAAAGTAACTCTAAATCAAAACAAACGTTTGCTTCATGTTTGTAGCAATATAATAGTGCGCGAGGACGGCGTCATTAGAAACAAAGATGACCTACTGATGGTAACTGCTGCCACGATTCTTCATAAGTATCGACTATTTATTTATCCAAAATATAAAAATATATATAGTTGTAACACATCTTGATGTGCTGTATTTTAAATTCGGTTTTAAAATGTATTTTTCATTCAATGTTATTATGACATAATATTTTGTACTGAGTTATGTAAAAACAATAATATAGTAATAAAATTACATTAACAATGGCTCCTTATGTTATTTTTTTACAAACCCAAAGTGTCTACAGCTAACAAAATAAAGCTATACAAAGTATACATTTAAGATACGAATAACAAACATTACGCTTGGAACGACAAAAATAATAGTAATCGATCAAAATCAACATAATAATTACAAGACTGGTCAAATTTTACATTGCACCTTTTAAGTTTCTGTGAAACACAATTCTTCTTCTACGTTCGTTACGCTTTCGTAAAAGATAACGGATACTATTACAGCACAATACGTCTATTCCATGAACGTTCGTCAGTATACGTTATTCGCGTACAATACTCCGAATATAATTAAACGGCGGAAATAAGATGACCGATATAAAATGGACACCTCGTACGTAAAACGCTTCTGCTTCTCACAAAGCGTAAATAATAAGCGTTTTGTACACGAACTGTTTAGATGTTAACATTGCCATAGGCGGTACCATACACGACGATGGATACTGCGGTTTCAAATTGTCAATAACAACTATACTGAACCAAAATATTTAAATTTTGGTTTCTGAAAAACATGAAAAATTCAGTACGAATTTTAATGTCGGTCTATATTAAAGACCGACAGAGATTTCACACGAGGGCTCAAGTTGACCGCGTCTTACGGTCGCCACATTCGATGCCTGGATATTGACACGATTTGTTTATTTACTGCGGCAAGTGTGGATGACGGTCAGATGCGTTCGGTGGTTGCGGCATGTACCCGGGCGGGGGACGCGACTGGCTGCCGTCGTATATAACCGATGTCGGCACGCTAGGAGTCTGTTGCCCCTCCTCAGGATTCACGTATGTGTTCGGCACCTGGCGATTTATAAAACGTTGTGTATATCAGTAAAATATGTACGTAACGACATGTGGCTCGCAATACCATTTAAACACATTTAACCGTTTTTCATAACAGGTATATTAAACTATTTCTAATATAAAACATGTTTTTAAAATTTATGTTTCGATGAAGGAAACCTGCACATCTAAGAGTACTCGAGAATGTTGTTGAAGGTTTATTTGAAAATATCAACTAAATTAAAACCATAACATATAAACCAAAAGCACACACACACAAGCCAATTATTAAAAAATAAGAATCAATAAATAAATGTTAAAAGATTCACGGACAGGAACAAATACGAGTATTTAATGCCGAAACCTTGAAATGGGTTTTATATAAGTTTGGTTACCCAAGCTTATGATCATTCAGAACAAATAAACAACAATAAATATATCCTTATTAATATCCTAGATATCATTTTCTATATTAAATTCTAACTGATCGCTTTCTGTACACGAAAGATATATGAGAAAAACCTTTATTAACGCAACAAAACCGATAATAACAGTTGTTAGAATTTTTTTTGAATTTTTTTCTTCTTCGAGTCAATGGCGTTTAGATTTTTTTTTTCCAAAAATGGGCCACGGCTACAGCGCTGCTAGTAGCTTTACATAGGTGTTCCATGGTGCAGTGGATAGGTACATCGGGCAGGAGAGCAAGTGGGACATGGTTTGGGGGGCAGTCCCACATTAGCATCTTATCTGCGACTCATTTAAATACCGCCACTTCACCAGACTTTCTTTAAACTGGCCAACTTGGGCTCGTAAACCGTTAAGAGATTTCCAAGTAGGCCATGGCAGATCGTGCCCTGGTGGTAAAGACTCCGCTAGGGCCATAAAATTCGGCAGAATCGGGTACTTTTCCGCCCATAGTTGCTCTCTGACCTTATTGGGAAGCTTATCACCGAGATCTACATTGGTGAACCTTAGGAAGCTGTTTCAGATTTTAAGGCAAGCTGGAGGTAGCACACTGGGCAAGCATGTTCACCCCCAGAGTATGATAGTGCCAGGCCAGTTGTGCGCAAGACATGAGGGGCTGCAGCCCAAGCTGATGAGATCAGGCGGCGCAGCAAGTTATTTCTCACGCCTACTTTCTGTTTTGTTTTAATGCAGTGTGCCTTAAACGTTAGTACCCTATCCAGTGTGATATCAAGGTAGCAGCGATTATTACAATTGCTATATTGACCGCCATGATATGTCAAAAGTACGTTTCGCTTCCAGATTTCTTAAACGAAAGGCGCATGACTGCGTTTTTAATGGGTTTGGCCTTAGGGCATTTGCATCATAGTACACGTCAAGTATTTGCATCATAGTACGCGTTCAATGCCGTTTTCAGCGATGTATCTGCTTCTTTAAAGCCAGGCGTCTAATGCCGTTTTCAGCGATGTATCTGCTTCTTTAAAGCCAGGCGTCTAATGCCGTTTTCAGCGATGTATCTGCTTCTTTAAAGCCAGGCGTCTGAGCAGCTAATGCAAAATCATCTGCATAAAGGAAGTTTCGGGTGCCTGTCGGAACTGGTTAATCATTTGTGTGTATGTTGAAGAGTGCAGGCGCCAGTACGTTTCCTTGAGGTAATCCATTATTCTGGCATCGCCACCTGCTTTTTGTATTGTTAAAGGTCACCTAAAACCGCCTGTTATTTAAAATTTTCCTGAGGATGTTAACAAAACCCATATCGTTTGTCATACTGTGAACTTTTATCAGAAGTCTTTTGATATTGACAGTATTGTATGCAGCAGTAAGGTCAACAAATACTACGCCAGTGACATTACAAGTTTCAAAACCATCTTCGATGTACTGAATAAGATTAAGGGTTTGGCCGGTGCAAGACTTTCCTGGTCGAAAGCCGGCTTATTCAGGGATAAGAAATGGTTTTATGACCAGCGTGAGGCGATTCAAGATTATCCACTCAAACAATTTAAGAGTGTGACACAGCAACGTGATGGGGCGATAGCTTTTCAGGTCTTCAGGGCACTTGCCTGGTTTAAGTAATGCTATAACCTTAGATCGTCTCCATTGCTTTGGAATTCTTAGGTCTTTAAGACAGGAATTGAACATAACCAAGAGATGGCCGTAGGCCCGAATTGCTTGATTTACTCCGTTGTGATGTCGCCAATTCCAGGAGACTTGCCGTTTTTCATAGATTTTACTGCGGTAACTATTTCAGATAGAGAGAATGACTTACTAATATTGTTTAAGCTACTACGTAGATTTTAAGATAGTATAATTCATTATTATAATAATGAAAATAATTAGTTACTGCTGTTAATGTACAGAAGGGGTACAAATTTTAAATAATGTAAATAAGAGTTGAAACAATATCGAATACATATTAAACGGTCGTTTTATACATAACCTATCAAACTCTCCATGTTTGTGTCATATAAAGTGGCTCAATATAGTGGATATAAATCAGGTCGATCACTTATAGCCAAAAGCGTAGCAAGCAAATACTTATCAAAAGTAAAACAGAATGTTGTTTATACAGGGTGTCCCAGAATGAATGGATAATCCTAGAGGGTCAAATAGTACAGCTGTCGGCCGCTCCAATTTGCATTGCAAATATTAATGCACAACAGAATGTACTTGACGCAATTCAAAATGACCCGTCCACCTCTACTAGAGTAATAGCACGACGTACAGGAATATCGAAGACGACCGTACACCGTATATTGAAAAAAAACAAATTTCATTCCTACCACCTTATACGCGTTCAAGCTCTGCAACCGAGAGATTACAACGTTAGATTGATTTTTTGTAGACGAATGCTTGAAAAAATAGAACAAGATCCCCAATTCTTTAACAAAATTTTGTGGACCGACGAATCCACTCTTAAAAGGGACGGATACTTTAACATGCATAATCTGCACAGCTGGCAACAAAGGAATCCGCATCTCATGCGAGAAAATGGATCACAATACCAATTCAATACAATACAATTTATGACATGCCGAATTTACTCTTTTGCATTCTTATAGCAATTACTGCATTTTTACTGTAACTAAAATGATGTATTATACCATTTTCTAAGCCTTATTAACCGCACATATTTTTGAAATGGTTGGCCACTCGGGTTATCATACATTTTTTTTTCACCAAAGGCCCTCAAACATTGTCTAAATAATTATTTTATCAAATTTCGTGTTAAGATTCGGAATTGATATGTTTAAAAAAAAATTAAAATAGGTAGTCATACAATTGACTGTGTTTCTAATAAGGATGTCTGTGAGGAATGAGATAACACCAAAAACGCAACAAATTTCATTAATACACATGAAAGTACAGTAAGGTTAATAAAAACGTGTTTTTTAAAAAAAACTTCATATTTTCGGTGCCGATTGGAATTTTTTTTTTTAAGTATTTTTTTTGGAGCGGCCGACAGCTGTACTATTTGACCCTCCAGGATTGTCCATTCATTCTGGGACACCCTGAATAAGAGAAGTCCACGATTTAATTAGTTTTTATTATATTGTAATATAGCGGTCGTCAAATTTTTTGTCCTATTTGAACTACGCCACATATTGAAACTCTAGCATGTTAAAAGTGTGTACAAACACGCGCCCAGCACGTCTCTCGTATGATACACAAAGGCCATAAAGTTTTTCGCAAACATTTAATTTCTTTTATTGACAATTGAATATTGTCATTAACATTGCATTGGTTTTAAACACCATTATTTGTGGAAGTACTCACGTTGATAAGTGGCTGGAGGATGCCGAGTCTCGCGAGCAACAGTTGTTCTTTCACCTGGCGAAGCTCTTCTTGTTGTCGCACGATCATCTGCTGCAGTTCCTCGTGTTTCCGCTGCAACTGCTCCTGCCGCAGCCACTAGCTCGCATCATGGTATAACGACCAAAGTTTGAAACCGGTTTAAATTTACCGGTTGTCGAATGGTTTTTCGGGAAATTAATTGCAAAAGTTTACAGTGCAAAGCCATTTTAAACTAGTTTATTCCGAAGGGATTCTGCCTGACAGACTTATTAGACACCGCATGCGGCTAAGACCGCGATCCGCAATATTGTTTACACATTTTGAGCATAATGCTAATATTTAATAAAAAATAGATATTCCATATTTTACTTTACAAATTTTGATACAAAAATAATTATTTAAAAAATAACAAATACTAATCATGGCCTTTTGCAATATAAATGTATTTAAAACTCAACCTCATTAAATTGTTTCTCAACAAAATAAGTGAATTACATTCAATGAGAGGTTTATTTATACAAAAAAGAAGTTTATATAAATTGGGTAACCTTACAGGATATCCAGTAATATACTGTAATGATACCAAATAATAAAACTTGACTGCATGCCGTTATTTGCACTAAGACTTTCACCTAACTAAAACTAATTCAATAGCTTTTATCTCGCTCGCTGATAAACACTACAATAGTTCTATATATATGTAAAGTAAAGAGGAGACATCCGTGACCTTCCTCACAATTAAAAGAGGATTTATTGCTACTTGATTTACTCGTAGTTACCTTATCTACTTACTAGTAAAATATAAAAAGTCAGTAGTGAAATACTTGATACAATAACTGAATATTATAGGAGGGTTTTGCTTCTACCTTCACTAAACATGTTAAAGGAATACCCGAAAGAGACTGCAACTCGGTTTAAACCTGTTCTTCAATTGCTTGTAAATAAAATAACGAAAATGTATCACCGAGGCTGCAGTGAGCATGCCTTAATTTCGATCACTAATAAACTAAGCACATCTGACGGATTTTATTTCCGCAAAAGAAGAGGGAGAGAGGAGATAGTAAAGGAGAAAAGAGTAAAGGAGACAGGGGCAAAGAAAAGGGACGACGGGGGGTAAACGGAGAAGAGAAAGATAGGAATCAGAGATAGAGAAAGAGCCCACCTGTATCTGCGCCTGGTCGTTTGACACTATAACAGGCACAGTGTGAATGGGCTGAAGAGGTAACGGCAGCACTCCAGGTACAGCGCCCACGTACGGCGCAGGCTCCAGGTACTGCGCCCCCACCCCATGCTGCGGCACCAACGACGAATCCGTCCTCTGCTTGTTAGGATACACCATCATCCCAACATCACAACCGCCATAATACCGTCCACTGGTCCCAGCGATCGTTTCGTTCTATCAACAAATGGCAATATGTGACGAGTAATATTTCCCAAGCGAGCTAAGTCACACCGATAAAACATGCGATCAAATTCCAGTTTCACGCAATAGCAATAGCAAAAGTAGGGTAGTTGACGTTTTTAAATTAATTTAACTTTTAAAACAAACAAACCTAACGAGAAGCGAATATGGCTCTGATGAATAAGTTGAATGATATATTTATCAACATTCTTTTCCACCTGCTGTTTGCTTTTGTTGATAACTTCATAGCATAATGTACGTAATGATTCAATTAATATTTACACGAAAATAAAAAAAATATTTTGTCAATTAATTTTAAAGCTGACAGCCGCTGAGGTACACATTAATTTTATTTTTCCAACGAAACTAAATTACCCCAAATCAAATATGAATACAACAGATTGCTATTATTGATGTCCTACAACTCCAACCCAAGTCGTATTGCTCATTGCCGCATATCGCTCGCTAGCACCCGAATAGAACATTAAGAACGTATAATACACACACAGTACATATATGCGTATAGTAAATAACGTGACTTCATGTTACGGTGGATGTATGGATGTGATAACCGCAGACCTTAAAATACACTTCAGATTCCGCATTACGTGCTAAATACGATCTACTTTCAGCGAATGAGCAACGAAAAAGATTTTTATTTCCTTTTCTAGACTATAACCGGGTATCTTTTTGAAAATTTCCCGCCGTTAATAAAAAACGAATGTTGTGTTTAGAAAATGTGAAAATTGCTATGTGCATAACTATTAACAATTATTATTAACAATTATTTTGCTTTGATGTTTCTCAGTTTATGAACTCCGTCTTATATCAATATTTCAATTAAAATTTGTTTGATTAAATGCGCTATTTTTATGTCATGTCAGGTTGGGTTAGTAATGAGTTCAAAGGTACCAGAGAAAAACTATACAAGAGTTGTCGTGGGACACCGGTTTGACAAGAAGTTCCTTTCGTTATAGTTATATTCTATATTATGTGTATGTATTAAATAACAAGCACAATGAAATTCATGAACAATGTTTTAGAGTAATTACATGAAACCATATATGAACAACAAAATATGAATGTTAATAAAATAAAATTAATAATTTTTATGTATTATGACGCGTACGCCACATATTTACGTATATACATACAACAGGACATGCATGGCACAGTAGGTTGCAATTATAACAAGTGTCGTCACTGTTCAAGTCTCATACTTTTTTCAGAGGACCTTTCATTTGTCAAGTATCTGGTGTATATAACAAGCGATAGTGAAATTTAGTTTTTAAACATACAACAAATGTAACTTAATTTTTATTTATGGTCATTTAATGAATATTTTTCGCATATTGGTATTTTTCTTTTTTTTTTTAATTTTCAAACACATACATGAAAATAGAATATAATTGAGTTTTTAATTTCCTGCCGACGAGGCCAACTTGAGATTGAGTTTTAGTATAAATAAGTGCAACCAACCTCATAACGTTGAAGTCCAAATGTTTGGGGAGTATAAGGTGTATATACCCCGGAGTCGGCCTGTGAAATTAATAGAACACATATTATTTAGTAAAATTAACATCCATACATTAGGAGATGTCAAATCAATTCACATAGATTTATGCGAATAGCAAGCACTTCATGATAGCACTTGGTCCTTCTAGTGACCTAGTGATCGTTCCGAGTAAATGTGACCTTCAGTTACAGATTAAAGAGATGAGTGGAAAAAGAATATTTGGTTCATTTTATAGCTTAGTTATATATTTTTTAGGTTATCTAAGACTTTACATAAGTTAAGATTACAAATGGCTAAAAATGTAATATATTACTTTTAAAATCCTTAAAAAAAAAGAATTCAAACAACAGACCGGAGGCACCTTTATGCATGCTTAAGTAATTGAAATTTAATTAAAATTTGTATTGAGTACCAACTACACTAGTCGCGAAATCACTAAGGAAACATTAAACCAAGGAATATCGACAGAATTACAAGATTGTTTTAATACTGTTGCAAAAACGAAGGATATCGATATTTTTTCCACAAATATTGGCACCTTTATAATTGAGCCGATTATATAGTATAGTATAACATTTTTATATTCTCTCAATTCAACTGATTCAATTAAAATTATATTTAATGCAATAATATCGTAATTAAACTACTGTGATTATTTATTATTGTTGTTTTTTAATTTACAAGTGTTAATTATTTTTTTTCTTTGCAATTTTTCATTAAAATTTTTGATGGAATAGAATTTAACTGTAATTAAATTCTCATTATTAAAATAAGATACTAGTCAAATTGTGATTGTATTGAATAAATAAGACAGACCTAATATTTTAAAGGTAAGTAACGTAAATTAGAGTTCATTTAATTGAAATTGTAAACAAATACTCGCACATTTGCATGCAGTCTACGCCTATAATTATAATAGCAATAATTCACTGTTACTTAATAATACTTATTTAATAACTTAATTAGTAATTCACTGATGATAAATAATGTTAGAATAATATTTTTATATATTTACTGCGGTAATATATTAATATATTTACAGCGGTATCATTCTAATATACGGTAGTCTACAACGTGAGAAGCACCAAAATTAAACAGTTATGTTTAAGTAACCTTCGTTGTTATGTATTTACATCCTGAATTTAACTAATACAACAACTATTTACATGTTTATGTACACTAATTAATGAGGCTCAAACTGGTAACCAAAATGTAGCAGTCAAAATATTTTAAATTATGTCCACAAGAACATGTATATTGCACGCGCTTAATTAAAAACTTAGACTTAGTTGTAAAACCTTTCCTTAACTGCCAAATTTTTTAAATTTCTTTACATAGAAAGATTTTCTCGAATCTTCGATTTTTCGCTGTCACTCCGTCGTTGACATGCGAAATCGTTTATAACTCGGTGGGATATTTTTTCACCACATCCAGAATATGCTCCCACAGAATTGTTGAAAGAGCGGCAGTAAAACTATCAACATTCGGGTTGACCACGTACCCCTCCACCACTCCGCACGGGAGCAGCCTGGTGGAGTATGCTCTGAGCCTTGCAGTGGATCTCTAACAATAGAAGCAATCATTCATTAAGATTAAATAAATAATTAAATAAGGTATTAATATCAAACGCCTTGCAGGGGTTGTATCAATTACCTTCGCACCGATCCGCGAACACAATATGTCATAATTTATTAATAATATATGTTTATTTTTGGGCTTTTAGTTATAACACTATATTTATAATACATTTAGATAACAGAACATTGGCTTTAACGTGTGTACAAAAATAATTATAAAGTCGGCGTTAATTACCTCGCAAATATCAAAGTTTGGTAGCCTAATAGTCTGAACGTCGGTCTCTAACACAGGAGACTCCAAATCCCAAACATGCACTCACCTCTAATTATTCAAATTACGTATTCATATAAAAAAATAATTATCACTTGTTTCAGTGAAGAAAAACGTTGCAAGAAAACCTGCATAACTTAGAATTCTCTATAGTGTTCTTAAAGGTGTGTGAATGACAGACCCATTCCGCACCTTGACAGCGTGGTGGACTACGGCTGTAATCCCACCCATTACGAGAGGATACGCGAGCCCAATAGTTTGACAATTATGGATTATATTAATAAATTACCTCGCGCGATCCATTTCGTTGCGACGAGCGCGAATCGCCAGACATAGACGCGGTGTCCGAGCCAGTGGCGTACCGGGTGTGCGACGCGCGCGGCCACGACGCGTTCGCAGTCGCTGACGTCACCGTTGTTGCCACCGTGCCGCCCGTGCTGCCCGCCGACTTCACGGACGCGCTCTACCAAAAAAATAATTATTGGTACTTAATTTTTTTACTAATACCCGAAAATTAAATTAAATTAAATTAATACCCGATTAAATTCCCACCTGATTCTAAGTTGGGATGCATTTCCGGGGTGACAAAGCGCACTAACTCAGTAACTAACATACATACAACTTTAGGTCGGATAATCTGGCGCTTATTTATCTACAGTTCACTTAACTAAAAAATAATATGGAGACATGCTTTTGGGAAACCAGATTTTCGGTAATCCTAAGGTCGAAATCCAACTTACGGGGTGGCTAGCACACTTGCAAGACTTAAATCCATTTGGGATAAAGTGGAAAAACAAATTAAACAAAGAAATCCAGCAGAAGCTAACCTGAGGAACCTCAGAACTGCAATGATTGAACAGTGGAATCTAATACCCAAAAATTTCATTGGTAATTTAATAACAGGCATGCCCAGACGAATGCAGACAATTTTCACAGTAAGAGAATACTAATTACTAAATAAACAAGTAATTACTTAAAAAAAACCGTAATGAAAAAAAAGGACAGTATTTAGAACAATATTCCATTTGCATTCAGCTTCTAATTTTTTTTTCGTTAAGTCTAATTATTTTATGTTCATAAACATTAATATATTTACTTGATTCAACAAATTTTAAAACATTTTATTGTACAAATAAATCTATTTTTATATTAATTTGTCCCTTTTTTAACGTTCTTCTAAATATGTCCATGAGTGTAGTCTATATGATCACCGATTTGCTATAATTATATTAAATTAATTATAGTTGTTTTAACCAAATTAGTCCATCTCAGACTTTTTTTTATATTTTAGTTTACTCATAAATTAATATCTGTATTATTGTTATTTAGGAATTAAAGGGCATTTTAGGTATATTAAGGCGCGATACGTAACCAAACTATACCAGTGCATATTATTAAACAACGATACGTGGATTGGAAACCGAAACAACCTCACATCCTGTCCTCGTCGTTTGTGCGGTAATTGAATGAGACAAAATTGAAAATAAAATGAACACAAAGTCTGACAAGACATAGCAAGATGCTTACTTGAGACATTTGTTGATAGGAACCGAAAGCGTCACTGGTCTCAGACATATAGGAGGGAGACACGTCGACTAAGGGCTCTTCACTGGAAGGTCCCTTCAATACAGAGTTATTTACTTCAGCCTCACTCGCAGTTTCCACTTCTGCATCGTCTTGCTTCATGCTCTTAGCTAAATCGTCATAACTGAAAAACCATTCCATAAAGCATTAGTGTTTCAGTCATACGAATCGGAGTCGACCAAGTTAGTATTCTGTACATAGTATTCTGTACATAGTATTCTGTATATCCGGACATGTTTTCATGTTCAAATATTAAGATATTTGGATATTTTTTCAGATAAATTATGGATGAGTAGTGCCTCATTTTATATTTACATATTTTTAGGGTTTCTTTTTTCTAATTTTATGTTACTTTTTATTAAATTTTATGATTCACCAACGGTCTTAACCCTCGAAAATCGATAGTTCATCTCATTGTTTCTTATTTCTTTAAAATTATATATTGCTCTTCATATTGGGTCTCTATCTGTGGTTATATTAAACTATTAATGAATATTATTTACCTCACAACTCGGTGAGTACAAACCACAAACTCGGGTTTAGAGTTCCACTGATGGTAAGTAATGTAGAAACGAGTTTGCAGCCAAATCCACTGCTGTCCTTTAGTTAAAAATCTGTAGTAGCACGATGTCATTTCGCCCTTTTGCATCACTGAAAATATAATATGATGATTTTATAAACTGTAATTAAAATTAATGGGAATCATATAGAGTATACCCAACACTATCTCCGTACAAATCAGATAGTTATATTTATACCGGTAACTAATGAAATTGTTTCAGTCGTAACTGATGGTCAACTGATTTATGAAACCAAACCATACTGAAGTAGCTTTAATCAAACACTAAAAACCTCTGCTCTGTAATGGGCCATTAAGAGATGGAGAAATCCACATACACTGTAATAGATGTTTTCATTTCAACGCGTAATTAGAACTTACAGACTTCATGACAATTGGTGACCTTCTCAAGGTCGTCGAAATGGTAGTAGTCATATCCAGAGGTACCGAGTACTTCGAAAGGCAAATATCCTATGATGGGCGGTGCGCGATGGTCGAGAAACAGGAACTTCCATTCCAGACTGTGGCGGGATGTAAACTCGTTGCGGTTGGAGTCTAACAACGACACGTCCCGGATCAGTTGCGGGGTGTACAAAGTACCCGTGCAAACAAAAAGCATTCTGGAAAAAAACAGTCATTTTTACATAAACAGGTCACCATTTACGAGTACAAAAGACAGTCGTGCGATAAAGTGCTGTTTAAAATTGGCATGAAATTGTTTATGGCAAATAATTATTTGAATGAACTTGAGATATTTTTCATACGCCAATATCTCGAGATCCTGCGTTCATGTTAAGTGATCAATAATGTGAAGCAGCTAAAATTATTGTCGTTATGATCGATGGGCGACCGCTAATTGTAAAATTTCTTTGACATCCATCTGTGCGTGACTTCTTTATCATTATAATCAAGCTACATCATCATATATGTATATGTAATAATATTATTTATTAACTGTAACAATATCTTTACATTTGACTGTTAACTTAACGCAATTATTTTGCTGGCTTGTATATACACAACCTACACTATGATAAGTCTAATATTATATTATATTATGTAGAGTAATGTTGAAAGTCTTTATACACATAAAATAGCATTTTTGTGTGGAGTGGACAATTTTTGTAGGATCATTGCACTGGTTGCATAAATCATTGTCAGTATATGTTATTCATATTAGCAGTAGTGAACAATGACAATAACAAGTAACCAATGATATATCCAATTTCGATCTAGTCGGCTAACGCGATCATATTAAACGATTATGACTAATTGTTATCAAAATATTCACGTTTAACACTATTCCATATTTATTTCTTGAACATAGTTTAATACCAAATGAAAAGTAACTTAGATTATACTTCTATTGTAACGCTTAGAATTAGCACCTGCATTGTTATAGGACTGTGGTTTTCTTATTCTGTGAATTAAAATATATTAATTTATTTTTATTTATGGACGATTGAAATGAAACGACCTTTTAAATTTAAGTGATGCTTACTAAAATACATTTGTGAAAATCTTAAGGAAATCGGTGAAGCCGTTTCTGAAATTAAAGCGCACTAAGACTCAGGGCCAACCAGACACAAATTCTAACAACTAGTATTGTGGGTTCTATTGCGTTAGTAAAGGCCCCTGATAATAGTTTTTCTCATATATCCTTAATGTACAGAAAGCGATGAGTTAAAATTTTATTATATGTATAGATAGCTTGTTATACATGCAATCATATTTGAACAATCATTTACGTAAGTGATGTAATACTTTTATCAAGATACTAGCGTCTCGCCCTAATTATACACACGATATACATCCTATGTCAATCCAACTTAACCTACTTTTGAACAGTATAAAAGTTAGTCAAATATGCGTCGTGGTTGTATATAAGCGAAATGTAGTCTCGCTTATATACACAAACAC
>PDGT01000004.1:1916426-1998965 GCA_003671415.1 Megathymus violae | reverse complement strand
CCGCCGTACTTTGGGTTGTTCGACGGAGATCAATGATGGGGGAATTACACATACATATTGTAGATAATAACAATAATAACAAAAAGTTATAACATTGACTAGACTGTACAAATGTACATTCATCAACCACAAATTTATAATTAAAATGCAACTAAGTATTATTTTTGGCTTTATTGTTTTTAATTATAATCTTTGTATAATTTTACAACCTATACATTTCGTTGTTACTTTCTTGACCTTGGCTAAATTTAAGCAACCATAGATGAAACATACTCAAAAAAGAATTCTCATGATAGTGCCATGATTTAAAAAATATATCAATTCACTATTTTTTTTTAATTAAAAATCATCATTGTATTAAAAAAAAACATCAGTGATGAGATCTAGACTAAGATTTTTCTCAGTAAATCTTGGGATTTTAAAAGTAAATTCAACGTTTGGGGAACTTTGAAATTTCTTGGAAATAATTAAATAAATTAAAAGTATTTTAACTAGTATACTATATTGTACAAAATGTTCAAGTTCAATTAACATGTAGTATATCTCATTAAATTTTATTAAGTTACAATTGTATATTATTGTTAAACGAAACACCCAAAGATAAATAATCATACTACAAACACCATACTATTTTTCAATACACCAAATACTCAAAAAGTAAAGAATAGGTAGGTAGAGCCCTCATCAGTATTATGTATGACGGGTTTTTTAATTATTTATTTATTTTAACTTTTGCACCATAAACACAGTAAAGTTACAAGGAGGATTAAATGCTAAAAGCATTCTCTGCCAGTCAACCTTCGGAAAGTCAGAAAAAAAATCAATGGCGGTAAATTGATCTTGAAGAGTAATTGTATCCATGACCATTTTTTATAGCAACCATTTTTTTAGACTAATAAACAATATGGAAAACCTTTGTCTGCATGTAAGAATACATACATACCATTGTGATTCTTGAGAAATGATATGGTTGACTTCAATATTGTAGACTTGTCCATTTTCCTATTGTTGGTAGAAACCATTGTACCAAGTTCATTGACCAGCATATTAAACTGATCTCTTCGTTTTTTCTCACTCAAATTCCTTGTCCTCCTGTATCAATAACATACATAATTGTTATTAACACCAAAAAATATATTTTAAAATGTGCAGGATAGTATAGGAGTATAGGATATAGGAAGATTTGCCAGAAATTGTTTCACCTGGCTTTTCACCTTTTACTTGCTTCATATTGAGCTTCGGAACAAACACCTATGGAAACTGAAAGAGCAATAGGGACCAATAGCCTCCATACTGATAGACAAGATAGTGTTAAGCAACTTGTTTCATTTCAGAATCTCATTGGCACTTGACAGACAATTTGATTTATTAATATAACTTAATAATTTTCATAAGAATAGGAATTAATTATGTTTCATCTTGGCATTTTTACTTTATACTTTATTGTACACTTCATATGAGGTTTTATTTATGTATTTTAGGTTTTACTACTGATGGCTATGGTGTATCCTAAATATTTACGTTATGATAAATATGGAATATTAGAGATATGTTCACAAGATACAATCTCTGCTAAATAGATGCACAAACCTTTTAGTATCGTCCTTATCATCGCCGTCGTCATCCATTATGTTAGTAAAATTTATACTGGTACTAATACAAAACAAGTACAGACCAGATCAAAACAAAATAACCGTATATAGAAATCTAACTTTATTTTACTTTAGCGCTTCATTTGAACTTCAAAATGGATAACTCGGACTAAACACAGATCCTAAACACCACAGAAATGAGATTACGAGAAATCATATCACGATACAACTGTCACATCATATCACAAAAGTTATCCGAGATTTCGAGCTTACATTTAACTATGAAATGAACACCACAGATATCTATATACTCCTATAAATAAATACCGGTGCAGAACAGTTGTGTCAGATGACGCTACAGAATAAGAATAATTATAATAATAAGCGATATTTATCGATATTACTTAAAAACCGTATATTGATAATAAAATATATATATCTATATGGCTACGTAATTATCATAATATATATGTCATAATATCTATTTTGCGTTAAATAAATAAATAATCCAATGTTTTACGCTAAATCGCATTAAAAAAAAATTTGGTTGTATGGAATAAATAAATATTCCTTTAATTTTCTTATGGATTGAAGTCAGTTACATTTCCGGTCAGTATAAAATTTTTCTAACTTTATGCTACATTTAACATATTTTGTAGATGTTATTTTATTTTTAAGGACAAAATAAAAGTTTTTAATAAATATTAATAAATAATATTCATAAATAATAAGCGCCCCCTTTCCCTAAAGGGGGTCGCATCAGATGTGGGCTTTAAGGCCTCCAGGCCAAAGCCAGCCTCGGGTGGTGTTTAGTGGGTAGGCCCCTAGGTTTCTCGGGAGCCCCACATAACCAGCGCAGCCGGCTGCGCTGGTATGCTATGAGCATTCACCGCCCCCCTCCCCCGCTTCCTGGAGGGTAGCCCTATATCCAATTGTCGGGGCGCAAGAAAAAAAAAAAAAAATAATAAAAAAAAATAAGTTTTTAATAAAGCTTAATAAATATACATATAACATTATAGCTGACAGGTGACCATGGTTTTTTATAATACTTAAGGGTGCCATGGAAATACTAAATACTATCGATGTTATTAGGTATCAATTATTTGTGTAAAATATCAAATAACGATATTAATATCGATATTATTAACTCAATATTAATATCGATATTTTATCAATGTCGCATAACATAATTAATTATATCATCGATTCTACAGAGTACTTTTGCACGATGGCGCACAGGTAACCATACACTATAAGTCTATAAAGTCGCTCTTCCACAGACTTATACCAGATTTTTTTTACCTAGAGTCCAGATTTTCTTAATAAATAATAGTTTAAATCCCTGACTATTCTGTGGTTCAGATAGAAATATCCATTTCAACCCATGAATGATAGGTGTCATTCACGACCCAATGAACGTAGCCACATTTTTTTTTTACTTTTTAAATTTTCGGTTCCATAAATGAATTTTTCGACCTTTATTTTTAATGGTTCCTCACAATTAACTTCATGTTAAGATTTTATTTATTAAAAAAATCTATACTAATAATAAAATTCTAAATGATCGATTTCTGTACATGAACGATATAGGACAAAAATATTATGAGAGGCCTTTATTAACGCAATAGAACACAAAATAATAGCTGTTAGAATTTTTGTCTGTTTGTCTGTGTATTTGTTCCCGCTAATCTCAGAAACGGCTTAACTGATTTTGTTCTGGTGTTAACTAATGTATTGCAGTAAGCATCACTTAATAATTAAAGTACATTTCATCTCAATCCGTCCATAAATAAAAAAGTTATAAATTAATTTAAAACCATGTAGGTACTATTTGTTAGCTTAAGGCGTAGTTTTTCCGAAGCGAAGCGAGCACAGTTTGCTAGTTATATATGTATAGCCAATGATTATACCTACGTTTTAGTTGATCTCGAACAAATTTAAAGGTTTAAAATCAAACCTTCAGCTTTTTGTTGCTGGTACTAATTGGCTGCTGTCGACCGTTACAAAATAAGTGGTTATAAACAAAAAATATAAAACCTGTAATTTAGTTTTTAGTGATATAGATATATATATTTTATTACTGTAATATTTGTTTAAAATAATTTTAAACTTTATTTTGCTTATTATTACGATTTATTAAAAACTGTTAAAATTGTTCATAAACAACTTTCACGCGATTTATTTGTAACGATTTTTCAGTGTTTTTTGTGGTTTTTAAGACTCCCCTACGTTTTGACACCTTCGTAGAGGCTGTGGTAAAATAAAATAATTATAAAATTTTGTTTTTTTTTGTCTTACTACATACATTCCTTGAACATCCTTTAGCACGCAACAGAAGTGCGGTAAAAAAAAAGTGCTGTTGTAGGAGTAATATATATTTAAAAATTGTGGTTTGTTTTTATGGAGTGTTACGGGGCTGACTATAAATGCAGAAAAAGTACTCGATTTTCAGAAAACATCGATGTTTCTAACTGATGCATCGGAAAATATCGATGCATAGTCTTGAAGTATTGCATTGGAAAAAACATCGATGTATTTTCTAAGTGGATATTCCTACTTCGTAGTTGATACTTGGCAATAAACAGCTATAACTTCAATTCAATAAAGTCTATCAAATCTATCAACAAATCGATACTTCAAATAATTCGATTTTTACAATACATTTTTAGGCTATCTAATCGTTTCGTTAATTAAGTTCTAAAACTTAAATACCATAACATTTAGGTATTAAATCTATTTCGGTGGTTTCATATTTTTGAAGACGTCTTTATTTTGGACCGAGGATTTGATGTGATTCAGTTCGGAATCTCAAGTTTACCAGCTACATACTCATGGGAATTACATGTTTCACTTTAAATTTATATCTAAAGTGGGTGTGCTAAATGATTTTTTTTTATAGAACATCTAATAGTGCGAGAGAAAAAGAAATTCGACAATCAAAATATCGAAAATTAACGATTATCTAGCACTATTCACATTTTATTGAGGTTGTTTCAAATAGTACCAATAAGTCATTCAAATCTTGGCTCCGAGATATTCATTATTGGGTATGAGGGACGGATTTTTGACCTATGATACGTTGCAAATTAAGTAAGTCTTTGAATTATTCTCAAGTGTTCAATGTAATGTTAAGATTTGAACACGATTCCCAACCTCAGCCAAATATTGTGAAATGTTAGCTTTCAAAATTTTTTAAACACCGTGATGTGATATCAACAGGTACTACTCTGTTTTAGTATGGTTACTGAGAATTCATATTCCTAACCATTAATAAGCCACCAACCTTCATTAATTTCGTTATTCGTTCAATTTATCTGTGATATGCATTTGCAGATTACAGATAAACATTTTAAAGCATTTGATCATTTGAAAATTAAATACGGTACCATCTCTCCCCGACCTCCTTAATATGCTTCTATGATTCGTTGTGTTACGAATAATCTTAAAGGTTGCCCTAATTCTAATAAAATACGATTTGATTTGATAAAGTATGCGAAATGTGTGACTATATGTACCACGGGACATTGTTATTCATTACAATTTATTACAGCAAAATTAACTTCGATAATCAGTTTGTTTTTATTCTTGAATGGGCAGAGCTGTTGGTCCTAGTAGCCTTGACAGCTTGACGCGGATAGTAATTACTCTATGATAAACGTCCACCTACTAAGTAACTCATTGTCTTCTCCGATTAGTCAACTAACTCCCATCCCTAGTCTGTTAGTCGAAACAGTAGTGTGATACGTCGTGGGTGTGTTTGAAGTTAATTTTACTTATAATTGCTGTTTATTGAATTGTTTACGATACTGTCTATAACAAAACGTTTGTAAAATAATCATGTGGCAGCCACCTGGAGGACTCTCAGGTCCACCAGATCTCTATGACGACAATGAGGTAAGAAAATATATTACGTTTCAGACCACTATTGTAACAACGAAAATGCCGGCATTTTCTGGCAGTCAGGTTGCAATAAAGGAAATGTTTAAGATGAAATGTAAAATGTTTTTAGATCATGTATTGGTCACAATTATACGTAATCTTTGCGATTTTGGACATTTCATTATGATCAAAAGAAGCGTCTTCACCACGCGGTCATTACGTAAGGAATTATATAAGGATTTAAAATTAAAATAAAGGGATAATACCTTGATAATAAAAAATAACGAACTGTATCGCAGCTTTGGGTGACGATTGATATTAAACAGTGAACAGATTTTTAACTTCATGAACAATGGCGGGCGCTAAGACGCGCGCATCAGATTCCTTGTAAATAAAATATCTCCGCAATAATGAGTTGTGATTAGTTCATAAGAAGATGTAATAAATTTTCAATATTTGATATGATTTGAACAAAACTGCTGGTGCTACTGTTACATATTACTTACGTCTGAATAAAATATTGTCATAGATATTTTTAGCATATATGTCATTTATTTCGTATAAAATAATCTCATTTTATTTTGTTCAAGTTGGCACAATAGTGTTATATACATTTTAATCAATTGTTTTCATTTAATTATAAGCTCCCTTTGTTAGCACATCAATATATAATCAAATAATAATAATAAATAAAGATGCATGCATATTCAATTGAATTATTGGACTTCATATTTTTATTATATAAGCTTTAAATTACCTGTTGTTAAATACCTAATTTATAGGAGAAGGTGATAATGAACATAATATGAGGTCTACAGTGTAACCACATCTTCCTGCTAAAAATAAATTGATTTGCATCTGAAAATTCAGTAACTGCAGATTAGAGGTGCTAAAACCACTTTAGAGTTTGTCAACAGTGGGATAGTATGGTTTGTTCAAGTACAGTTCAATATTATATCGGCCATATTGGGGCAGCCTAGAATACTCACCCCAATCCCAAGCTGGTAGAAAAGGGTGTAAGAGGCGACAGAAGCCAGCCTGCTTGGTGGTAGGGCTTCGCGTCATGATTATATTATCAGTATTATTATTAAACCATTAATATTATTAGTAGTATTATTATCTTTCTGCGAAGCTGGCCTGGCTAGCTACCACCCTCCTGCTTGAGTCAGCTGCCAAACGACTCCTCGTGTTCCGGCTGGCGGATTGAGAGCCAGTACATTCTTTCTTACCTTCTTATTTCCTGGCCGACAATGTATAAGTGATACCTTTGGTCTTCTTGATGTCCATAGGTGATGGTGACCACTTACCATCAGGTGGCTCGTCTGCTTGTTTGTAGGCTTTTAACATAAAAAATTTTTTAACTAAACCCATAGTAGCAACTCAAAGGATAATGCACTACATGTACACTTGAGAGCAGTAAACTGAAATCACTTCATTGTGAGTTGCTTAAGACAATTTTTAACAAATTTTGCGCAATGAACTATGGATTGAAGTATACATATATTTGAAAGGTAATTTTGTTAACTTCCAAGTGATATCAAAAAGATTTAAAATCAATCATATTTCTTACCTAAATTTAGATAAAAGTATTTAGTTGTGACAACTAAAATAATAAGAAGTAATATGACAAGAAAAAACAATTACATTGTTTATGTTATTTCCCCTCAATATGTAAATGTTACCCCCTGGCTGTAATGACTGTTTGTAAATAATTTTTCATTGACGACTAAACCAACTGGTCAGTCAGGTCTTGTATTGACACTGGAGCTGGATATCTTCTTCGTAACCGCCTTTTCAGCTTGTCCTAGATATGTTCAATTGTGTTCAAGTCAGGACTGAGGGCTGGCCAGTCTAGTGTGGGAATCCCGACTTTTTCCACGTATTTTCTTGTCAATGAAGCTCATATCATACAGACCCACCCCCCTATTCCAGTGTTTCTGCAAAACAATATAATGCGAATAGCTGCCCTGGTCTCCTAAAGACTCTTCGTCGATGGTTGCTGCCATGCAAGCAGATTCTGGTTTCGTCTGAGAACAGGACTCGGCTCCATTGCTCCATATCTCAATGTAAGTGATCACAAGTAAACTGAAGCTGGGTTTGTCGACTGGCTCGAGACAATTTGGATCCCGAGGCTGGCTTTTTTGGGGTCAAGTATGCATCTTTGAGTCTTCGCCTCACTGTCCACTTTCTGATAGCCCTCCCTCGACCTTTTATAAGATGCTGCTGGGCGTCCACGACGGTCAGCTGTCGACTTCGGAGAGAATAACTAGGTCATCTCTCGTCGAAGTGCATTGCGTTCGTCTAGATCCTGTTCTCTGAACTATTTTTTCATTCCCTGAATCTTTTCGAGAAACAAAACTGGCTCAGATAAAGCTGTCGACCGATTGTTTTTTTTATTATGTTTATAGCCGACAAAAGAGGAGACGAGTCACCTGATTTTAAGTTGTCACCGTCGCCTATGGATACCAAAGATATCATTGTCGGTCAAGATATGAGAAGAAAGAAAGTACTGGCTCTCAAGTCCCCAGCTGGAACACGAGCTGTTTAACTACATACTCAAACAGGAGGGTAGTAGCTTCACGGAAAGATAATAATACCAATAATAATATAAATGACTTCATAATAATACTGATAATATAATCCTTACGCAAAGCCCTACCACCGAGCTGGTTGGCTTCTGTCGCCTCGTACGACACCCTGCTCTGCCAGCATGGGATTGGGGGAGTATTTGATGCTGCCCCAATGCAGCCTTAAACGTACACTAAGACAACCCTTGCTGGATTAGGATGACGACTTGAATGACTTACAGAAAGTGTGGTTTGCATTTTCTTTTAGCTCCTGTATTCTAAGTGACATGAAACATTGAACTGATGACCAATTTTCATAAACGCCCGCATTTTATTTTATAGGGTTTCAGGATTCCAAACAAAAAAGAAGTGATTATTTTAAAATTGGATGTCTTTTGTATTATGTATTATGTTATGAATATCATATAATATGACTTTGGTTATGATATCGAAAGAGATTAAAAGCTAACAAAATTGGCTTTCAAATGATATACCATAATTCAAAGTTACGAGTCCGAGGGCTACTATTTATGTATCCGGAACTGACCACAGACAGAAATTGTTTCAATAAAAAGCAATTACTACATTTAAAAATGGAACTCTTTGGCTGTAAAATAAATTTTGTTTCATGTGACTGTTTTTCCTGTGGCAACTCATTTTGAAAATTGCGTATCTCCATTAGAATGGATTTAATTCGTGAACATTTTCGTGCCATGATCTAATACGATTTTCGCCGTGGGTTAATCCAACTTCGACTATTGGGGATGAAGCACCATCAAAAAAAATTAAGTGAGTTTAATCGTGGGCGGTCTATGCTCACGGATGAAATTAAAGACGGTCGCCCTAAATCATTTGTTCCACAAAATATCGATGCTGTACTAAAACTGACCGTCATGTTACATACCGGGAGATAGAGGCATCTCTGGGAATCATTATGAGCATACATATTACACAAAACATTTGGCTGTAAAAAAAATTGTTCGCGTTGGATTCCGCACAACTTAAGTATCGATCAAAACTAACTCGTGTAGATTGGTACACAAATATGTTAAAAAAATACAACCGTGGTGCGTCAAAAGTTGTTTATAATATCTACACAAGTGATAAATCTTGGTTCTATGATTGGAACCCCAAAAATTAACAGCAATCAACGATGTGGGTGTTTAAAGTTGAGCCAAACAAAAGTTATTCGTGCACAAAGCACATTTATAAGCAAATGGTCGCCTGTTTTTTTGATATAAATGGGCATATGGGTACAGTCACTAAAGAATTGTAAAACGGTTAATTCTGAATGCTACACGACCATTTATTTGCCTAAGGGCTTTAAAGAAATAAGGAAAAACAAAGTATAACGCAAAATCATTCTCCATCATGGCAGTGCTAATTGTGTCAGATCCGCTGAAACAACTCGGTTTTTTAGTTTTCAGTAATTTATGTAATCCCAAAGCATTATGAAATTCCATTAGTGTAGCAGTCACTTTATTTCATTTTGACCAGTGTTAGCAGTCAGTTTCGACTGGCAGTATAGTCTGTTAAGAACGTATCCTTAAATATGGTTTTTATCCTAAAGGTAAAAATATAATTTAATTATAATGAATTTAATGAACTTTATACATTCTTCTTTCCTCTGTTACACTCTACTCATGAATGAAAGAAATATCAGACACTTATTTCGTACAAGAAAGAACTGGTTCCATTTTGTTCACGTCGACGTTAATACATATGTAATTTTCGTTTGTTCCCTTTTTTTCACTGAATTTTTCTACGTAACATAATCAATTATTTCCATTTTTTAAATTGCAGGGTAGTTAATATGAGTTAAGCGTTGTTAAATAAACTGCTGATAGTATTTGCCATGTATAGTTGTTAAATATACTCATATACATATTTAATCCAAAAGTATGCACTAAAAATTTTGTGCAATATAATTTCAGTCCCATTTAGGTAACTAGACATTTTAATCCGGACGATTTTTGTACGTGCGTTGTCGTAAGGCTGCTAGTCTATACCTAATAGACTAGTAGGATTGTATCATCCTAAAAGTAACGAATATTTTTAATCTGTATCGGTGGAAGTGTTCGAGAGCCAGTAAACAAGTTAAACGGGGTCACCGAATTTTTTCTGCATTAAGCGGCAATGTGGCTATTTACCACCGGGTGGCATATTTGCTCGTTTGTTGACGATAATCTAAAAATAATAATAATTAGGTTCAAAGTGTGGGCATTTTAAGTTACGAACAGAGACTTCTAAAATAAAATAATAGGTAAGACATATCTATATCTCCATATATATTTAAAGTAAAAAACTGACCTTTATGACGCTGCAATCAAGTTGAAGTTTAGCTTCTAAACCGTGTCCTCGTAATCTTTAAACTGCGCGCCGATTGCATCCCAATTGCGCGACAGCCTCATGTCTCTTCTCTTGCAGATCAAACTTTTCTACGGTGTTGTCATATTAAAGAGTTGCGTTAGATACGCGAATAGAATTGATTATGTTCCGATCAAAAAACGATGAAGAATATTTACGTAATATCTCAATACTGCTTTTAATTTTATTTCTTATAATAAAAATTAACATTAATTATAATAAAAACAGTATTTTGCTGCAATTTACCTGAATAAATTTCTAACCTTGCCGTGTAATGCAATCTATACTAATAATAAAATTCTGACTCATCGTTTTCTGTACATGAACGATATATGAGAAAAAAATATTATTACGAGCCTTTATTGACACAATAGAACCCAAAACCATAGTTGTTAGAATTTTTGTCTGTTTTTCTGTGCATTTGTTCTCGCTAATCTCAGAAACAGCTTAACCGATTTCGTTCTAGTTTTCACTGATGTATTGCAGTAAGCGTCACTTAATATTTAAAGTTTGTTTCATTGCAATCCGTCCATAAATAAGAAAGTTATGAATTAATATATGTATTACTAATAAACAGAACGATAAAAATCCAGAAAAATGCAGATGCTATCGTTAAGCGTAAGATAGTTTTTCCGAAGCGAAGCGAGGGCATTTGTTAGTAAGTAATAAAAACAATGTTGTCTTAACAAATGTGCGCCAAAATATGAAAAATCGCTTATACTCCACTGACACCAAGTATTTTTAAGACGTCTTGGAGAACTTATTAAGTTAAGGTGTTTATGCTTTATTGTAGGTACATGGTAAAATTATAGTTTTGATTTGTATGTTTACCTAACAGTGAAGTTTAGGTAACAAATAAACAGGTATGAATAACCATAATGAATTTTACTCTCTGGACTCGCAGTTAGCCTACGTTTGTGAGCTGTATGTAGCCTGGTGATGTCGTTCGTTTATTTCGTTAGCTTAGGCTAACATCCTCCAACTAAGGAGTAAACTTATTTTCACTAAAAACAATAAAAGATAATTTGGTTTTGTATAAAAAAATAATAATAAAAAATGTCTGCTTAAATAAATAAACTTTTACTTACAAAATACAAATACAATCTTAACTTCGACTATCCAAAAATACCACACAATGAACCAACAAAAGTAAACAATTAGAAAAAAAAAAGAGTATACAAAACTTCACATTTATAATAAAAAAAAAATTAGGAAGATGACTTTTGAAACGTCAAAAATTTATGAGAATACCCATCAATCTGCTTTCGGAATATGGAAAGTGGTCTTTTAATCAAAACGTCACGTTACGTTAGGGCCAAGTTAGTCTGGCTATCGATAAAAGTCAAATACGAATAAGTATTATTTGCTTTACCAGAACGTTATTGCCCTTTTTTTCAAAATCTTATTCCAGGCATTTTTATAGAAACTGTATTTATTGGCGATTTCGAGAATCAGGTTGTCAGCATTGAGACCGTAACCATCTTTAACGGTGTTGAAATATGTCGGGGACTTGGATTAAAATTTCATGTAGATTTATTCATACAACATGTACATACGATATTAAAAACCTTCACGTGCCGGTTAATAATTTGGTATTAATAATTGTAACGATTACGGTATCATAAAATAGGTACAGTGCAAGCGGCATGTATTTAGAGTCAGTGTGCCACTGGGTCGACTTATGCAAGCACCGCTTACTTCGCTTTGCGTAAGGACGCGACGTTGTAAGCAATACCCGTGCAAGTCGATGATTTAACGACGTGTTCTGTGGTCTACAGTACGATCCGGTACTTTAGAATAAAAAATATAATAGATGTCATTTTGGTAATGGCAGCAACTTGCGCTGAGAGAAAATTGGTAGGTATTTTTGGACACACAGGCACAGTGTTTTTTTTTATTGCGCCTAGACAATTGGAGAAGGGCTATCCTCCGGAGATGCGCGGGAATGGGGTGGTGAATGCTCATGCATATCAGCGCTAGGTATATGGGATTCTCGATAATCATAGGGACCTACCTACTAAACACCACCCGAGGTTGGTTTTGGCCATACGGCCTCTAAACCTTCATCTGAGGCGACCTCCCTTAGGGAAGAGGGGCGCTAAACAACAATGTTACTCTTAAAATTAATCATTTTATATGTATGAATTTCAAACCGTTAACATAAATAACTGTAAATACTTATAATGTTAAAAATGCTCCCAATTAACATATGCTTGTTTTAAGCAGAGTTAGTCAGTAGCTAGCCGAGTCATGTTTACGTTAATTCAGACTAACAAACTGTTATAAATATAATATTTGTAGCGGAAAATAAATAAGGTGACAAAATCAATTTCAAGCTATTTTATATAGTATTAGTAACCCACAATAGCTTCGTTTCGCGAAATTTGATTTTTTCCTTTACTGCTGCTGCTATTGCTAATTTTTAAGTGTTTTATAATTTCTTTTTTGATGTCAGGTACACCTAACCTTGTGAAACAGTCTATTTATTGGTAAAAACCGTATGAATATCCGTGCCTTAGTATTTGAGATTATCCCATTCTGACAGAAAATTTGTTTTATACGTAATAGCCTTTGTCCATTCGAAATAATGTACGTTTTAAGTAGTACAAGATTTTTTTTATATGGTGCAATGGTTCGGAAGATTACACATATACACAGAAACTCGAAAAATACGCACTCTCTCCTTACAATATTTGTATAGATATGGCCGGATGTTGTGTCTTTTACAGGATGACAACTATATATGTATATCCTGATAAATTATAATCAGCCGGAAGTTATTATCAATAGACAAATTACACGATGTGTTTTCTAACAATGTATATTTCGATTAAATTACATGTATTAATTTTGATATTACCATATTAGTCGCCACGTACTGTTGGTCTAAACCCCCAATTATGAGCCTTAATTCACATTAAGAAATATAATTGTAAATTGTTGCGTACTTGGATCGACATATTGCGATTGAATGTTTATTTTAATATTTCACTTTGTATTAATTATAACAATTTAATGAAAACAGGTTTGGGCATTCAACAACAATTTCAATTCTTATTGAATGCCTAAATCTGATTAAATAAAAAATAATTAATTATTTATGGTAATTTTGTATATTTACAGCACAAAATAATCACATTCACTGATCGCTAACTTTAGAATGGATCCTCCCATAACCTTGGTATTGTTTTATTTTAATATTAAAAAACAATGAAGTACATAAAGAAAACTGTAGTTTCCACCACGGAATACCTTTTGTTAGCGGTAATACTAAATTATAATATGACTCCTGTCGTTGTTAGGCTTAGCTTATTTTTATCAAACGCTATGTTAGAGAATCGAGAGTGTAAAAGGGCACTAAACTCGCAGTACTAAGTAACAGAAAGCAGTGTATCTTGGTAGTTTTTAATTTTTTTGCCGTGGATGGGCCAATATTAAGTAAAAGGTTAAACATATGTATTGTCATAATACCGATGTAGGCATTGTTCATTCCGGTTGCTTATTTTATCACCGGATGAAGTTTGGTATCGTGAGTTATGTTTACGTTCAGTATAGTATTAAAATATGTACATGTATGTAGTTACTGTATATGTACAGTATCGATAATTTTTTATATGGCCTGATATAAATATAGCAACTTTTAGGAGTGGGATTTGTTATTCATAAAAGTTGTCTGGAACTGTTTTAATTTCTTTAATCATTCTATGTATGACTAATAAAATGGACGACTTTAATTAAACATGCTTTTGTTTTCCCAGGCTCCGCCACTTGAAGAACCCCCGCGTCATAACGACACCTCACGTTCGTCATTAGAACACTCAGATTCTCAGGTAAGATTTAAAATGCATTACATTTTAATTACATTAGTTTCAATTAATTATCTCTTCTCATTCAATATTATTTAATTTAGAATACTCCCCGCAATCCCATGTTAAGATAAAAAAAAATAAACGTGGAACAGAGGAGCGAACGTACGTCATAGGCTTAATAAATAAGGTTGCTTCCTATCCGGAATCCTAAAAGGTCACCATTATATGATATATACGTACATATTTTAAAATAATCATGTGCAAATCCCTCAACTACTTGTCTGTGTCATCATATTTGGTTATTATAATATATTGATATATTTATCTTAACCCTTAAATTAATAAGAACCCAAGTTTTAAAGAGAATCCAATGCTAGGTGCCCAACTTACGAAATAACCTTATATTTAGATAATAATTCTTTAATTGTTGTATAATATCGTACTAATTGCAATGTACCTATTGATTGAATTATAAAAGACCAATAATTTAATTTTATCTATAATATTTCTGTCTGTATATAATATTTTTTATAGAAAGAGGTAAATATTCAGCTGCCCCAATGGTTGGAACATAATAATTTATAAATAAAAAGTAAAATAATATATTAACATTAATATTGTTATATTTGAAATAATTTAAATTCAATATTATATTCAGTACTAGCAAACTGCCTTCGCTTCGCTTGGGAGAAGCTACCTTAAACTTAAAAAAGCACTTGCATTGTTTTACGTTTTGCTGGGTTATTCTCGTTCTGTTAATTAGAAATACATGTATTAATTTTGTATCTTTTTTATTTATGGACGGATTTAAATGAAATGAACTGTAAATATTAAGCGACGCCTTCTGCAATACATTAGTGAAAACCGTAACGAAATCGGATAAGCGGTTTCTGAGATTATCGCGCACAAACAGACAAAAATTCTAACAACTATTGTTTTTGATTCTATTGAATTAATAAAGGCCCCTAATTGTAGTTTTTCTCATATATATATATATATATAGAAAGCGACCAGTTAGAATTTTATTATATGTGTAGATATTAGGTGCCATCGATTGGGCACGACTCTCTTGCTATTGCGGGAGGTCTTGAGTTTATTCCCGACATGGATTAAAATGAACTAAGTTTACACTTCTATCGAATACATGTATAGAATTATGATTGTGATTTTCCATAGGTATTGCGAATTGATGAACATCGACACCCGCAAGATTTATTTCGAATTGTAGAAGTTCCATGGCAAAATAATTTGCAGAGCTGCATAGATAGGTTTGCTCGATCAAAAAGATCGTTAAAATAACCCACTAAATGTTTCCGTGAAATTTATAAAAACTTAACAATATTTTGTAAATTTCTTTTACCCTTGGTTACAGCTGTAACAATAGCATGGAAATATAATTATTTTTGTAATGCAGGACAGATTTAATTCAATTTCGCGTTAAAAATACCTCACATAACAATATTATGCATGCATATAAAAATTGTTCCTATAACATTTTTAATATTCAATATGCAGATAATTAGAAGTCTCATATCAATTTTATATATAAACATGTTAGGACAAAATGTTATCTTACCGTGAAATGTCAAATTTAGGTCTATCTACCCCTTTAAATAGCTTCATAGTTATAAACGCATTCACATATTGTAAATCTCTTAAATTATAAATTTTGATCATGATTTATTAGATGTAAACAGTTTAAGTAAAATTAAATGATAAAAGATTTGCTTTAAAGATCAACAACGAGAATGCCCCTGCGATGACGCAGTTGCTGTCGCATTTGAGGATTTCTTCTCAAAAATACCGCATAAAACCACAAAAAACTTAAACGCGAGGTCTGAGCCTACTATGACTCTTATGGAATCATGTATAATATTTAAAAAAATCCCCAATTCATTTAGCTTTAAAAACACATACAGTTATACAGTTATACATATAGTTATACAGTTATAAAAATTTTCAAATTTATTAATTTTAATAAAACAAATGATCTTTGGGGTCTTTCTACAGTTATAATTAAGTCAATAATTTAAGCTATTCTAATATAAATATATTGATGATGGTAGCGTCCCCATTGTAATAAAAATAAAACATGATAAAATAATCTCTATAGTTAAAGCTGGTGATAAAAGTATAATCAATTACTATCAAACCTTTTCCTAAACAAATTATTTCACCTTAATCAGTTCGGTTTTTTCGTTCTATGCTAATGCAGGCATAGCACATCTAAAACACATTTTTAAAGCTTGAGCGTGCAAGCAGATATATTCTGTAAACTCTGAATAGCGTTCGATTGTGTTGGCCATAATTTATTGATGAATAAACTTAGGCATTTTGGTGTATTCACACAATTAATGAGCCTTATAAAATATTCTCTTTCTGAGCGTATTCAAATAGTAGTAATTAATCCAATCCATTTCCAAGGATGAATATTAGGACCACTACCATTTTTAATATGTATATCAATGATCTTTCTTATTTTACTAGGGCCTTATGTAAAATCGTATTCTTTGATGATGGCACTTGTTTAGTTTTTAAAGTAGACAGAAGAACACAATGTTTTGACGATGTAAATAATACTGCTTTACACGTGTTACATTGGTTTACATGTAAAGGCCGTACGTTAAACACTAAAAAATATATATTTTACTTTCGAAAAGTGTTTGTAAAACCAATTTTGAATAAATATAGTTTTATTCATTCAGTTATCAATTTTAAGTTTAACTTTTTTTATGAACGTTAAAGATGTTGCAATATAACATTATAGAAAGGCAGTGAGTGATCTTTTAAAGTAATTGAAATTCCATAAATGAGGGAAGATTTAATAAATAGGTACATATTGTAAAGATTTTAATTTAGATTCGTGTATAGTAAAATTATTTTAAGTGTTATTGGTTTTCATTTAAGCAACAACAAAGAATTAACCAGGTTAATTGTCGCACAATCGACGCCCTGTGGAATAAACGCACCGTTATGAAGGACAATGTCTGTGCAAGAATAATGGTTTTGGAAAAAACATAGTTTAATGCATAATATTTAGACAAAAAGCTTAATGTTTTTTTTACTCTGAGTATCTAATTGTTACAAATTTTGTTACTAGTTGAATAAGGACAGATAATGAATAGGTATTTCAGAATTGATGTCATGATTTTTGTTACAGTTTGCTGAGTCTCGGGATATATTGCAAATCGCTTCAGGAACAGGCGTTACAAGTGGTGCCGATTCGCGAAAACGAGTATGCTTCACAATAATTTCCCATTATATTTCTTTAAAAAACTTGTTTAGGTGTGTCGCCCATATCCTACAATGGGTGTATGATTATACGGAAAAAATTAAAGTTACAAATGTTGCATTGAAATACACACGTCCTAAAAAATGTCGGTCAAAATCAAAATCGGTGCACTCCGCTCGGCCGATCCGAATGTCGGAGGAGAATAGAACGTTCGTAAACGAAGTCACTGCCGACCATAGAGTAAATTTATATTGGTGCCGACAGTCGGCCGCGTGCGCTTATTAGAGAAAGACGTCGAATTAATACAAAGTGAATTTATGTGCATTGAGTTGGTCACAAAATCGGTGATAGTCGGATACATATATCGGCGCGATTACTAGGACAAAGAGTCTGTAGAGGACGATGCACCTTACAAAAATTTTTAGATAAAAAAGTACATATAAACAACTTTTAACGTAAGGTTAACATTGATAGTTTTTTATTTTTTATTTTTTATTAAATTCATTTAATTATCATTTTAAGGTTGCAAGGTATAAAATTATATATTGGATGAGTGAGGATTTTGTTTTCAATAAATCCATTTTCTTTTAAATCTGGTACTTGTGACCACATTTTTATCACGTATCATCACAATTTTTGTTCCTTGTAGTTTTTAAATCTCTGTCTGAAGGGTCTCTTGTAAGATTGACACCTTTTGAAATCCTAAATGTGAGATTTTACTTAATTCACTTAAGTAACACTTAAGTATTTTCAGGCATATTTTCATTCTCATAAATTCGACCGGTATTAACATAATACCTGGTCAAACTGTTCAGTATTAGTAACTTGAATGCTTTGAGTTTTTATTAATAAATAGATTGGAAAAAACAGGTCTGTGAACGAGTTCTTCTCAAAAATGTGTACTACACGCATTGAATTACTGTAGTTCTTTTTTAAATTTATGCAACTTGCCTAGAATTCAAATGAATGACATTATTATTGTTAAAAAATAATAATTGAAATTTCAATGTTTGCTTATAGTTTTTGAAGATAAAATCAAATATTCGATGCTTGTTATAGGGAGCCAGATTAGCCAATGATGGGATTATTCCGGAGTTACGTCAGGTAAGTAGATCGTTTGGGTCGGATTTAGAATACGATAGTAGAAGTTCGTTCATTAAAAGTGGTTGGAGTTTGTAGAGGTTCCTCAGCTGATTACAACGATACCGTTCTGAACTCTCGGTGACGCATCGTTTTCGAGAAACTTAATGAAAGCATCCTACCCTGAAAGGAATAAAAACATCCATGGTTAAACCATACAAAACTAGAATTGTGAAAGTGACAGAATGAGCTGTTAAATCGGTTACAAATTAAAAACATTAACCAAAACGAAAAATATGTTATTGGTGTTTCTTGACATGATGATAATTCTTGTTACATCCATGATTGGAGGTGTGTTTTGTGTGTGAGGTTGCGTGTGTTTTGTAGTGTGGATACCCCTACGACTTCACTATATCTACTGGAAGTCTAGATTGTTTGTCTACACGACTGATATTCACTTGCATGGTGGATCCCGCTTTCCTGCCTACTCAATAGACCTGTGCGCCTGTTACACCGGACTCTATGTATGCTGAAGTGTGTGGGAACAAAGTCGGTCATCAACTTTATCGACAGCATCCACAAGTCGTTCTCAGGTTCCTGGCCCGGAACGATTTCAAACAGTACGAAACCTGCGATCAAACCCCACCTGTACGTAATACTAATACTGGCATATTGAATGTAAAAAACATTAATAGGTATTAACATTAGCATTCGCTATCAAGTGTTCTTATGACCTAACAATTAACGAAGATTAAACATAATAAGAACGGCGTCTTTCTAAAGCAATAATCAATACTTGGTTTGCATATCAACTAAATCAATAAAATTAACGATTCTGAAGTCAGATCTACTACAGAAGTCGGCAAAGGTAATGTACGGTAAAACGGATCCATTTAACGAATTGATGAAAGTTGTAAACACTAAGTCAAAAATTTGGGGGCCGGGGAGGTTTTGTATGCACGCCCTATATACAGAGGGGGTTCTTTGTAACAAAAAACCTACACAACCCAAACGGAAAGAAATTTAGATTAGTAATTTGTTTTTATATTTACATGTAAAAAAAATACGGCCGACATCTGTAACCGTAGTCTTATGATTGAAACGTTAATTATGTGGACAAAACAGATCCCTCGCAGATGTTCAGTGTTTTGGCGTTTAGAGTTTAGCATAGTACTTTTTTTAAACGGTGCATCGCCGATCTTTTGACAGTTCTATCATTGTAATTTCCATCGATTCCCCTATCCACCATCCCTGCATCTCCTCGATTCCCCTGCTACCGTATTCTAAATTTTAACCGATAGTTTTACTTCTCAATCAGAAATTTTATTTAGTCTATAAAATATAAAATATTATAACTTAAAGGTTTGTTCTCCTTTATCATTTTCTCTTCACAATGTCGACTTCTAGCAATTTGTTCTTTATCTGGCAAATGCTAATGAATTATATACAACTATACACTCTTATATGCAGATAGGAGCATCAGTGTGCTACGGTAATACTGTTAGTTTTAGAAGTATCAAGTCAATAATAATCGGATCCGGGTAATCTGTTGCACACAAACATAATACTTAGGAAACCTTTGCCAATTTATGATATTTACGTGTACCAATTTATGATATTTATGTGTACCAATTTATGATATTCATCATAATTAATAAAAACTACTTAAGTGTAGGGGTGTGAGATTTTTGTTTTAGTTTTTGTTGTCATGGTCAGATGGATTTCTAAACCTTGAAGCTAGTAAATTTATAGTAAGTGACCTAGGCTAATATGATAGCAAAACAGGGAACCGCACTGAATAAGATTTACGACTCGTCTCGTTTCGTTTCGTTTGCATAAACCTATCACCGCTCTAGCTCTGTACGCCGCGGTCGGTGCATAACCGGTCTGCCCACTCACTAGGCCAAGTTCATCGTTTAGTAGCGACGAGACACGCTCAACTCTAAATGGCCATGCAGCAGGAAAAAAACGCTTTTCGACTCTTATGAATATATTCTCATACTCCGAGCCATTTCTAAATCTTTAAGTTATAAATAGCCATTAATCAGTACATTTTCTCTGGCTGTACCTTAATTTATGATTATTAAATCCATATCTTCAGTTTTGTTTACTATAAAGAGCATTATCCCGTGAAAGTATCACACGCGTATAAAGTCTTAAGATAACATTATTTTCAAATTGTGTGCTTAAAATTTATTAATAAATAAACTTTAAACTCTCACTTAGATGTATAAAACAACTACTGTATAATTTAATGAATTATATTATGTACATTTATGTAGTTTTAATATTTGATATGCAATTATAGGAGTATCAATATAAAGATTGTATTAAATGGTGGTTATATCGTTATGTTTCCTTTTAGCCGTTTTCCAAAGTTATAATACCGTATAAAAGGTTTATTGCCTAAAAGGTAGATTATATACGTTAAAAGAATGTTTGCTTATTCCGTTTCTCTTTTCAGGCAAACACTTCGCAAAACAACGTGCCACATGGTTCGTCGTGGATATTGAAACAAAGGTGTTCTGATGAACCTGACAGATTGCATTTCAGAATGGCTAATTTGTATGATATACAATATTCTTCAAGCAGGCTATTGCCGTCTATATCAAACGAAGTAATGTCAAACGTCAACGAGGAAGATGATGCATCGCATAGATTGTTATCTAAAAGACGACGTCAAGAAACCGTCAGCAACCAGTCAAGCAACGACCGACCCAATGAAACATTGGCTATGTGGCCCTTGAAAGATCGTTTCTGTAATGACAATGAAGGTATGATGTCATCATTCTCCAGGCCGCAATTGCTTACAGAAGAGATATCTCAATGTTCTTCAGATTCGTCAACAGAATCTGCAATACCTGAGATGTACAATGCACACATAAATAACACTACTTCTGTTTCGGACTATTCATCAGCTATAAGCAATAACACAATGTCTTGCCCCAATTTACCATCTGCAATTGGAAACTTTCCGATTACCGAGTCAAATAATGATGTCGTAACTTCGGATATCCTTGTAAGCTCCGACTCGTACAGTAGTGACGCGATTAGTACAGACATGACACCTGCGAAACTTTATGGCTCCGAACGGGCGTTTAGTAAAACTCATGATGGAGTAGTGTTCTTACAATCGCACAAATTAAACGGGCCTACAAACCTCGATTTGCCTCCTGCGACGGTTCAAACACGAAAAGTTGCGAACAGAGTGATAACGCATACGCGTATTTACAAGACGCCTGATGAGAGATACATCTGGTGCCTGAGTTGTGATCGTATTCCTACTTTGCCTGTAACGGGACAGTGCGGGCATACGCGATGTTCAAAGTATGTGTAATATTATTAAGTTTGTATATTATTATAATAGGACCTTATAAAATATACTATATATTATAAATATTTCGTGTTTAGATGCGTGAAAGAAAATGCAACTTGCCCTTGCGGAATCTTGGCGCCGAGGTCACCCTGCGTGAATACGGTTATCCAGGCAATTATCGACAAGATGCTGCAGCAAGATTCTGGAACTAGGTATTTTTCTTATTGACTAATGTAGAATCTTTACGAGTATCGCAAAATCTATACGTTTATTGTATGTTTTTATCTAGGATGATTGTTAAGGGCGCAGTTCCTGGAAACGAGACGGTCCGCAGAAAGAATACAAAATCCCTACATACATCAAATGCAGGTACGTTTGATTTAGTTTGTTATATTTTGGGTGTGTTTGTTATTTATGTAATTAATTTACCAATTTTCAATATTCGTAAGTATGTTTTATTAACATTTTCATTTTGCCGAGCGTTGCTCCATGCGAGTTTGTGTTGCTTATAGCAAATACTATATTATAGTTAAATTCTGTCCAATAAATATTGTTCTTGCACAGTCGTCATTGTAAGGCGAAGTATTGCGTTACACGTGCTTTATAACAGAATCGACCCAATTAAATTCACAATTAGGCCGAGGTTGTACCATAAGTTGTTGTTGGTTTTACTGTAAGAGTTAGCAAACTTTTTTTAGAATACCACCGGGCTTTCTGTATAGCCTTCACTTAAATTTGTAAATATGTTTCAATAAACCCAATGTAACGCTGGGTAAGTACTTTTTTTTTTATTAAATGAAGTACTTAAAATAACACACACACACACCCTTGGTCTAGCCGTGCTAGTGTGTATGAGTATGTTTGCGTACGAAACTGCGCTACGTACACGGAGCACGGAGCGTCGCGTGGTTTATTTTCACTGTCATTGTTTAGTGTCATTGCTTAGGATTGTCTAGTTCACCGGTATTAAACGCTATGCGATTATATTATTCACTCTTAACTGCTTGTCACCCAGTGCCTTGTTGTATTTCCGTATATTTAGCTAGAAACTTGTTTTGTACCGTGATTTTGCGTAGATTTTTTTTATATTAGAAACATCTATACGATTACCAAAGCTGGCTTGCTTAAATTAATCTAAACTCTTCATATGTTCTTTTACGTGTATTTTTTTTTATATATTATTTTTTAAGTTACCGATTAAATAAATTTAAATACACTTATATTGTCATGAAAAAGGTAATTAATTGCTGTTATCTACTTTGATTCGTTTAATCGTTTAAATTATCCTGTTATCGCCTGTACATACATATTATGATTTATACATAATTTAAAAGTTTACTCTCGGTTCCTTCCTAAGTATAATTAATTATAAATGTATATCATTTAATTGCGATTACTTAATCGTAGATTAATTGTCATGGCATGCTGTACCCTGATGGAGGAGACTCAATAAGCCTCTAGATCAAGATACAATGAAAATAAACTAAATGATTTGTTTATAATAGTATAAAAGGCGTATTATGACACCACGCTGGTATCGCGTGGGCGGCGTCAGCGATAATCGCACACCGACAAGGCTATTATGTAAATCGGCCATTTGTTTGCTACATTGGCATTATGTAAGTACATTGTTGGCGATTCAATGGAGAGCGCGGGTCGCAGGTTACGTTAGGCTCACGGTATTAACGTGTCATGCTAGTGCGATGTAGAGCAACTGTTGTTTTGCCTTCCTGGATGCCCACTTCCTTTAACATCCCTATTAAAATAAATATCAAATATATTACGCAAATTAGAATAACCATACGTATGTGATTCTTAACAAGTAGTGAGTCGCAAGGTCTCTTTGATTTTAGTTATAGATTGCCCAAAATTTATTACATTTCATTCTTATTGTATATGAGTACAAACGCCATTATTTGACATCAATATAATATAATAAACAAGTCGTCTGCCTTTGTTGTTTTAAGACATAGCTACATAATGTTAAATGTAAAATTTTGTTTGTCTAGCTCTGTCCGCATAGCATGACGGAAATAATTATGTGGAACCATGATATTATGCTATCAGTTCGAGGGCAAATATGTGTTTAGCGTTAATTGAGAAACGCTGAATTCAAAGCTAAATAACTTGAGAGAATAACCTGTCTGTCGTGTATGAGAGATTATCATCGAGCCCTTCGGAAAACTAGTCTCTAATCGCAAAAGAAGGGGCTTAGAATATTGTGTAAAAATATTTTAGACAATTGCGAATGTCAAAAGTTTTTAATTCGTCCGACAACCTTCGAAGAAGCTAGCAACGTCTATTCAACTGGTTTATAACAAAATTGTTATCGCTGTAGTAACTGAAATCAAGTTGTCCTCATAAGCATGGTAGCGTTCGTTAATTTTTGCGGCATTCATCCAAGTCCTGACCTCACTCAACATCGCTTAACTTTTTTCACTTCATTGGATCTCTATGGTGCGGTATTTTGCTTGGTGATTTCGTGCATATGCATGGTGAAGTAATATATTTTTTGTTCAAATTAGTTTCTAACCCTCTCCAGTGGTAATGTCAAACATAATCCATAAATTTGAGAACAATTCATTGAGTTGCATTAAAGTCTTCAGAAGCAATAAAGCATAAAGCAACATAGATTTTTAGGTACACAAGTAAATATTAAATACAGTAATCATTTACAGACTCTCCGTCCTATAAATAGTAAATTATATTTCATAGCATAATTATTCGGTTTGTGCTTGCATGATTTCTAAATAAGTGCCATCTGATACACGATGTTTATTTATTATCTGTATAAGATAATTTACTGGGATAAACGGCTTATTTATATTATAATTAATTTAATTTATTGTGTTATAGTTATACGAGAGTATTTTTAAGGCTATAAGTATAGGGTAATGTAAAATTTGTATACATTATCTTTGTTTTATAATTATATGTTAAGGAAACTGTGTTTTAGGGATTTTTTTAAACTTATTTAGTAGTATTTTTATAGAAGTACCCACAAGTATGTCAGCAAATCAGATATACCTCGGTCTAAATTAGTCTTCAGTCAATTGATTCAGTTAATTTTATATATACTAGGTTGTCAAGTATTAAATGGAGCAAACTTCATGTTATTTAATTCAATCGCACACAACTTCATGCAGATGCCATATTTTTTCATAATTTGTTTTTCTTGTGAAAGGTACATCTTTCTTGTTTCTACTCCATATTTTAGTTTGAAAAAAATTTCAATAGTTTATTTGTATAGGCCTTCAAGTGAAACTATGGAAATCAGCGAATGTGTGCTGATGAAGTATGAATTCCACTGTGGAGCCACAACAATATCAATAGTGTATCAATAGTGTAGTAAGTAGTAGTATCAATCGCCAATATCAATAGTGTATTTGGCATTCAAGTGGCTACAAACACGACTATAGGTCGTTGGTTAAAAAAATTTCGTTCATGAGATTTTGACCTGTCTAATGAACCACGTGGTCGACCCAAGACTCAGGTGGATAAAAACCTCCTGAAAGCCACTGTGGAAGCGAATCCCAGCCAAAGTACACGTGAATTATCGTTAATGTACAAATTTTTCAAAACAAATAATCTTTACTCATTTGGCTCATATCGGTAAAGTGAAAAAGGTGCACGAGTGGATCCCGCGTGAATTGACCGATACACAGAAGGAACGAAGACTCGACGCGTCTTTCTCTTTCTCGCAACAAAGCCGAACCATTTCTCAATAGAATTGTTACATGTGATAAAAAATGGATAATGTACGATAATCGTAAGCGTTCGTCGCAACGGTTGGGCAAAGATGAACCACCAAAATACTGTTTGAAACGAGAAATCCACCAGAAGAAATGAAATGAAATGAAATAATATTTTATTCGAAGTTGGTTTTTACAAACGCTTTTCGAACGTCAAACTACGCCATCGCTTCAACAAATCCCTACTGTGAGCGGTCTCGAAAGAAGAAGCGGCAAGAATTCCCGAGGAGTTTTTTTTGCTACTCACAGTTACAGCACGCACTTAAACTGGCTTAATATTAAACTCATGTCCAAGCAGTCTTATCCTGAAAGTAATCAGAAAATTTGTAATAACCTTTCCGCATATGAACGCCTTCGACGTGAGCTTTAAATTTATAATATGGCATTTCTGTCACTGTCACTGTCAATGAAGAAGCTGATGGTCACTGTCTGGTGGTCTGATTCAGATGTCATCCACCACAGCTTTATGTAACCCGGGCCAATCGATCACGGCGGATGTCTACTGTTATCAATTAGACGAAATGATGAGAAATCTTGTGTATTAACAGCCAAAATTAGTTAATCGAATGACTCCAATCCTCGTACACGACAGCACTCGACCACATGCCGCACGAATGATCGTGTCAAAGCTACAGGAGTTGAAGTTGGAAACTCTGCATCACCCACCGTATTCGCCAGACCTTGCCCACACTGACTAGCGTTTCTTTCAAAATTTGAACAACTTTTTATCTGGAAAAAAATTCAATTCCGCACAGGCTGTCAAAATGGCGTTTCAAGAGTTCATCGACTCGACCAAGATCCAGGCTTCTACAGCAAAGGAATAAATAAGTTACCTTTAAAATGGCAAAAGTGTATCGACAGTATGGGTGCCTACTTTGATTAAAAATAAAAAGTTTTTATTGGAAAAAATCGAATTCCATGAAGTGCATTTTTGCTCCATGTCAGACTTGACAACCTAACTATATATATAATTTGAATTTACTGTAATTTGAATTTAGTTACTTGGGCATAATATGATGATTTTGCCGAGGTGTTTTATATTCTAAAATGAAGCCTCTTTATAAACCATAAAACTCTATATGGGTTAATCAATCCTTTTAATTTAATAACCTTTTCGGATTTTTATTTATTAAAAAAAATTGCGTCTGGTACATGATATTACAATCAGTTTGGCGACAGACCGATTTACCTTAACTGGATTAAAATTTGCATAAATATAACTGAGGGTTAACCGGTAATAACAACAATAATGAACTTCGTGTAACGAAATGCAGTTGGTAGCGGTGTTACAAAAACCTTTAGCGTCATTTGAGGTCCTTATTACATAAAAACTTAAACTTGAAACTATTATTCGATAAGTACATAATACATAATAAGGTTCATTATAATAGATAAGCTACATTATATTTTTTCTTATTCCTTTTTTATTTAAATTATTTTATTAGTTTTAACAATAGTTTATCGATTCCCAAATAACTACCATTGTACAATCACTGTTTTAGGGGATTAAGGTTCCATTAACAAATTTCCAACAAGAACAACATTACTTATTATGAGATGTGGAAACGAATGCATTTCATACTAAGTGTTGTAACTTACAAAATGTTGTAAAATTGGCAGAATAGCGCAACGAATTTGCTTAGGTAAAAATGCTGCAACGCACAAAATGTTGCAAAATTGACAAGAATCCGCGATGCCCCGGCTTCACTTAGACAAAAAATCGTATAATATACGGACGGGCCGGGCGCTTACTCTCCTCACTCAGTCCATCCGTTACGTAACGTAACGCAAACTCTGACTTCATTGGATTACGTAACACTAGGTATTATGTAGCGTTGCGGACGAAATGTCGCAGGTATTGGGCTTCATTGATAAATGATAACTTGTAATTATGGAAACCTAGTAATTTATTCTTTAAAAATATGTTAGCCTCCATGGACAGCTTATCTATAGTTTATTTACTACAACATTTGATTAACAGTTTCTACGAGGTCTTGTCCCCGACTACTTCGCGCCGCGAATGGCTTTGTCTCCGCCAAAAAATATTATTCAACCGCCGGGACGTACGAAGGGCGTATGCCGATGACTGCTCAGGTAAACAGCTGTATATCTGTTATAATAGGAAAATAAAAAAATCCTAGTAAAAACACAAGCAATAAACGAGGACATTATGCAAATTGTAAATTTATGTGTAAAACTTTATTTATTCTACTTCGATTTGAGCGATAAAAGATACATTACTCTTTAAAAATTTAATATCAACTCCATTAAGCAAACTGCTATGTAGGTATATATGCAATATTACATAATGCTGAAATATAATGAAGGTCGGATGCTTTATGTAGAAATCAAATGGATTGACTTTTGTAGTTATGTAACTAGAGATTCAATTATGCATTCAATGCCAATTAATTACACAATGTCTTTGTACATTTCGGCTAGGAATGGTTATCAAGGAATTTTAGTTTAATACTTATTATTGATAGTTTAGTAAGCAAGTTCTTATTTAATAACTGGGGAGTATCAAACTAATCATAAATTAATAAATTAGAATGGAATGTTTATGGTTTGTCAATCTTTTTAGATTCTCTGAATTGCTACACACTTTAAACGCATGTACAATACCGCGCGCCCTGTGCACGTTCTGGTCATATTTTGAACTGCTTACGGCGTAACGAGAAGTATTTTATTGGATATAACGAGCTTAAACAATCCTGATTCCATGTCAACTTAGCCTGTTCTTGGTGGACCCTAATAAACACAGTGGCGTTGTCTTTCTTACTTGGGGTTGGTACTCTTTCATTATGCTCTTTCTTCACGGTCGATCTTATAAGGAAAAGTGTTGTCAATGTATTTCGGTTGCATCGTTTAACAGCCAATTGACAAGCTGTTTCTCCGTTTTCTTATTGGCCGACAACATGTAGATGATGCCTTGGTGTTTTGGATGTCCTTGGGTGGTCCGGTGATCACTTATTACCAAGCGGCCTGTAAACAAAAGAAAATGTACGCCTAAGCCAGAGCGGCCATAATATTTTGCGAGAAATATATTTAATGTTTTCTTCGGTAGGGTCGTTTGAAGCGTGCACGAGAGTTGCTCGCGTGCGGTGATTACCGCGCCGCCGCGCCGCACCTCGCGCGCGTTGCTGCGTCGTCCGCGCCGGCCGCGCGAATCGCTCGCACATTGCTCGCTCAGGTACTATATGCAGAGTTTATTTTACCTCACACATTAATATAAATAGCCCTTGTGGCTCTGCGATTATTGTAAACATGATCTATTTTTGTTTAAAAAATTAGAATTTGTTAATAACTCTTCTATAATGATACGGATTCTATAACAAATCTCTTCAAAATTATATATCATTTGACAATATGATTATAAGTGAACTTGCTTTAGAAATGACATGTTTCTGTATTGTAACATACAGTAACAATAATAGGTATATTTATTTATATAAATATATCAAATTATTCGACTCACTAACCGATTCGAACGTAACAATTGTTATGTAATTTGTACCAGCCATTAATATATTGGCTTTATTAAAATTGGCTATTATTAGCGGTCCGCAGCAGGACATGAGACTAGGTTAAATATGTCTGGACTATAAATCACCCCGCAGTCTTACTGATGTATTATTAATGGAGCATTAAACAAATATATTAGAGATCGATTGACCTAGTGTATCTTATGAATAAATACTGGTATCTATGTATTTAGTAAACTGCCTCCTAATTATTTATTTGATACTGATATTTAAAATCTAAACTCGTAACCGTCTCATTCATGGATTGTGATTTCTTCTAATAATGAGAGATTTTTTTTGTAAACGGTTACACTCACTTCCGCACTAGGATTTCCTATGTCGCGGGTGACATGGACATATACAAATATGAAATTACAAACATTCATGACCCGAGAACAAACATTTATCTAACAAATAAATGTCTGCCCCAACCAGGATTCGAACCCGGGACCCCTCGTTCAGTAGGTAGGGTCACTACCAAGTGGGCTATGAGGTTGAGATTAACGAACTTAACATGTTCTTGAAGATTATGAAGAAGTCGCGAATATACGTTTTCCTCGTGATGTTTTCTTTCACTGAATTCATTTGTAGTAAAGTAATCATTAAAGTAAGTTTTAAATAAGATAGAAGATTCTCTACAATTTGTTTGTCGTGTAATATTTAACACTATTCGCTTAATTCCGCAGGCAATATCGGCTCTTAGCCAGCATTGCGACCCTCGTCGTCTCACCAGAGAACTATACAAAGCTATTCGCCAACAATCAGCAGTGAGCTGGTTGAAACCGTCAGATCTGGAGTGTGTGTTGTGTTACCATACGTACACGAGCCCGGTGACCACGCCCTGCGGTCACACATACTGCAGGACTTGCATCGAGCGCTCTTTGGATTACAGAAAAACCTGCGCTCTTTGTTTACGACCGCTCGACGATTTCAATTTGGCAGCGGTGAGTGTTAATTGAAATATTAATTATTAATCTAAGCGCGGTGTGTAGTATTTTCGGTGCAGCAAGAGAGAAACAGGAGTGTGTAACTGTGAATGGTTTCACGGAGCCCTTGCCCGTTCGCCATTTGATGTGGAGTTTTCATCCGTCGGGTAATGGTAGTTACCCGATAAAATCCGCGGTATGTTTTGAAGCTACAAATCTCGTCCATGAATCTCCTTGATTGTCGATTCTTTTAACAATATTTTTAACTCTGATATCTATTGAAGTAGCTTACATAAGAATCCTAGGTAAATTTTTTAATAAAGCTCGTATGGAACTCCCTGACCCAGTTTGTTGAAACTCCGTAATTAAACTGGTATCTGCCTCTAGTATTTAATGTGGTTGAAGAAATAAATAAATATCGAAAGATATGTTGTACTGTGGATGTTCTTATCAGGGATGTTATGGAGCTCTGTTACCGTAATCAAAGCCATAGAATATCCGAAATAAACAATATATACGAAACCGATAAAAAAATAAGTAAAGTAAACCGTAACAGAATCCAATAAAAAAAGTTTTGAAGAATTACGGATAAGGGCAGATTCTAAATGAAACACGTTGTGACATGTTTTCGCGCGCCAAGCCGCGTCGCTCTCTTTTTTTTTGACAGTTTTCCCAAGTCCGAAGTCATCTAATATCCATAACTGAAATATCCGAAACAATCGGATAATCGGAAATATATTAATATCCGTAAACGTAACTGAAACCGTTTATATTCACATATTCGTATCTATTTCCCTATGCAGATCGGAAATTTCATATCCACAATATTCCTTGTTAAACCATCTCCATACATCAAAATGTATATATGGATAGTAGTTACGTTGTCCTATTATGATAAAATAATACAAGTATCTTATGCTTGTTATATAACTGTCAAGCTATTTATGTTACACTTATCTTGTATAGATTATTTACTGATTAATAATGTAGTAATGACCGATTGCAATTCGAGTTAACGGTTTAACAACAGCCCACTATTATACCCTAGTATTTTGATACTAGGGTATCCAGAATCGGAGGGTTTTCCTCAGCTGTAACCGGGAATTCACGGGACTTTCGAGAATTTCGATACCAGAGTAAAATCTTTAAATTCACAAAAAGTATTGCTCAGAAAGACTAAAATCGATTTACGATTACTTATACAGGTAGTACAAAAGGGGGGATTAATGCTAGAACCATCCCCTGTCTTACTTGTTCTGAAAAAATTTCCCGGTACATTCGGTTCCGGGAATTCCCGGTTCTAAACTCTAGTCGGTACAGGTCGTTTCACTTAACATGAATTAGAAAAACAAAAATGAAAAAAAAAATACTGTAGTAATAACTCAGTGTATAGTAGGCGACAATAAAAATGTTGGATTACGTTCTTAAGTCAGTCAGTCAGTCTTCCGTCCGCATCATACACAACGTGCTTACTTTTTTGTAACTTTCGTGACTGTCGAACATTTGGTTAACAGAGAATTTATAATCAGTAATAAATTTGAAAAAATATGAAAAATTAAAAAGTTTCCAAATTTTATGATCGATGATCCTGGTAGATTTCATTTGACTGAAAGGCCGATGGTGTTGTTATCGATAGGAAGATAGCTCTTATTTAGTTTACTAATATTTCTGTACCTACTGACTATAATGGCTGACACATTATTAGATCAAGTGTGTGTGTGTGGTTTGAGAATAAAATGATGTTTATTCATACAAATTTCGTCTGTCTCCTGACTTTTGCTGTGTTGTGGTACGCCTGAATACGATACCTTAGACGACTTTACAATGTCAGTGGAGCGAGAGCGCGACCCAGCATTGACATCACGTCACTGAACCTTGGTAATTGATCAGTTAATTGACTTTTAAACGCCTACAAAAAGGTGAGCGCTAATAAACAGTGTCTGGTGAAGATACTGAAGAATTATTATTATGCTTAATAAAAAGTATTGAGTCAGAACCAAATGGTAAACTACATTTTTATTTTAATATGTAAAAAATATATCTAATACCGAATAGAGGAGCTTTAACGGGATTTGACATGTGATCAGACGCACAAAGGTTATCCCACACCCGCAAACGGTTTCATCCAATGCAAGGTCCTCTTTCCAACGAAGTAGACTTGAAAGGTGTTGCATCAAAGAGCTTATTCCACTGCTCCAGTCTGGAGTAATGCAGGGGTAAACCCAAGTGTTAGAGATTTTAGGTCGCAGGAAAGGAAAGACTTAACGTGCTCTCGTAAGCATTGCGTGCTTAATAGTTTTCAAGCAGTCAATGATTAAACTACTGGCAGTAGCTCGACGCTGTTCGTCATCTAAACCCATAATTGTAACAACGTTGGGCTCGGGACCCCCGTTGCATAGAAAGGGTTTATAGCCCTAACCAACCACGCTGGCTTAATACAAATTGGCAAATCATCACACTGAATCTTATCACACTGAGCTATGTAGGTTTTTTAAAGATGTTTTCTTGACCAAAACAAGCCTTAATCATTTATAATAAAAGGAAATTTGAACTGTGCGCAGTGTTCGAGTCCGGGTCTACCGCGGAAAAGACCAACTTGAAACAACTAGGCTATATTGCTTATCACGTTCCTTATTTCAATTAAACATTCTCTAGCAGAGTTCCAAAGTGAGGTGAGGTAATAGCTTTGAATCTCGTGGAACGAAGGTGAACCTACGCAGGTGACGTCACTGCGAGTTTTTATGTAATAGCAACGTAATTTAATCAATCATAACGTACTTAATGTTTTAACTTATTCGTTATCATTAGGATTAAAACTATTTTAATAGTGTAAACTATACAATTCGTTCCGATATAAATAAGAGTGATAGAAGGTATTGTGTATTACTTAATCATACTTCTGGGTTTTATAACGTAGTATTATATTTGTGTGATTATCGTGTCCTTTACCTTATATAAGTGCGAGTATTATGTGTTTACGTTATTCTTATAAATTATGGTTATTAATTATGACGACAATGTGACAGTATTTTATTATTGTTATTATTTATTATTGTATATTCGTATTCCTTAACACCACAGTACAACAACCACTTTGATATTTAAAGTAAAGGTTTCGTACGTGGTTTTAATACTGTTAAATAGATGTTAAATAATACAAGTCCAATTAAAACTCATATTTTTATCTTAGTTTAAATTTTATGAGATATCCATAAAATTATGTCAGGTGCCCAATAATTTGGGCATCGACACCAAGCTAACTGCTTGCAAATAGGTCAGTGCAATTTTGCTTGGTTTGTTTACGGGTTGTACTTGGATGACGTAATATGAGTACGTATGTAAGCTTAATAATTGGCAATTAATATGTCTTCATCTAGAATGACCTATTCTATCTGCTGCTAGTAGGTAATTGGCTTTATATGAACTCTATCGTTGTATTTTTTTCAAATTCCGCGCACTATGTTACACTATGACTATTTTGTTACATTAATATTATCTATTGTAAAATAAAATTAAGAAAAAAACACGTTTCACAAATGTTTTCTTCATACAAATCACGTAATCTACAGTTGTAATGAATAAAACCAACTGTATGTAACTCTGTAATTGCAAGTTCTTTATTACCCTTCTCTTAATAATAGGACCTAAGTTCTGGTTACGAGATCCCACTCTACACTGTTCTATAATTTTAGTTGTACACTGTTGCGAGCTCATTGTTGTAGTACTATCAGATAGATAGTATATAGTATACTTGTAGAATGATTACTGCGTTTATTTGTACCGATGCTGAGAATATTACAGACCTCTACGAAAGTAGGCCGCAGGAGTTGCACCACGCAATTACAACACTGCCGTATTCAATTTTTCAATATATTATGTACAAATAAACGAAATTTAAAGACGCTACAAAATGCCTGTATAATTGACGAATTAAAGTTGGTTATGGTTTTCACAGAAAGTAAAAACTTGTAAGGACAAGTTTTAAATTTATATATTGTATAAATATTTATATATTACAGAACATCAGTGAAACGTAGTATAATTTTCAGACACGCGAAACTGAGTTCGTAAGCGCTGCATTGGCTGCCATTGACGCAGTCAGCTCACCGTCGCCACCTGACCCAAATGTTATCCCAATCTTCGTGTGCACTGTGGCTTTTCCATCGTGAGTATTGTTGAATGAAAACTTAAGAAAAATAAACAACACACGTCCTCTTAAACTCTTTCACGCCTTCGCAGTATAATTATTTGTATTGCGGGTATTAGATACTTGTAGAATGATTACTTCGACGACTCACGAACGAAGTACTTGTCTGCCAAGCAGGTATTCACCGGTCGGAAATCAAACAGATACTTATTTCAGCACATCTCGGCATGCTGGGCTATTACCAAGTGAGCTACAAAATCCTAATTTTATATCTGTTTTTCCTTCCACGTCACGCATTGGCAATATGGCAGAAGTGTTATTTTCGACACTTCGTACACTACACGTACACTTATGCCACTGGCAATGTTGGGTATAAGGATCTCGATAAACGACGTTATACTAAGATCCTAATGGATTTTAACGTTGAGAGACTCTTATATAATGTGTCTAAACCTAACAATAAAGCCACATTCATAAAAAAAATTCGTACGCTGTACCATCTCTACGGCGCAATATCTAGAATGCATAGTGAAATGTACTACTGAGTCACTTTAAAGTTAATCAATTTTTATCTATCTTTCAAACAATGAAATGATAAAATTGAAGTGCTCTTCAGCCAAATGACTTCTATCAATAGTAAATGATTAATCGACTTAAGCAACTATATTCAATTTATACTAGTTGAATGGATGTTGCATTCTTTCGCCGTCGATTCAAGTTGTTATCGTTAGATATAAATTTCGTTGGCAAGTCAGAGGCGTACTGTCGATGTAAAAACATGCGACGCTTAATAATGAGCAATGTGGTGAAATAAAATCATGGCCTCTTCGATTACGATTGGGTCTCTCATTGGGCCTTGCATACACCGACAATAATTTTAATTAACCAACGATATTATTGTAAATAATTGTATTAACGAAACAACTGTATACGTAACAGGGGGCAGGCAGCAGCAAGCGCGGCATGCAGTATTCAATCTGAAATGAACGTTTTTCGTTATGCATGCACTTGTCTTGTTTGTACAACACACAATGAACGATTGTTATATAACAGATAATACCTTTTATGTCGTGTCATGTTATTGTCAACAAACCGTATCATTTGTGTTGTTTACATAATATCATTAAACATGTAACTTTATCATAGTAGTTTGAATATATTGGAGTCAACTATTGTAAATTTGAAATTCAGCTAAGTTGTTTAATTGTGCAATCGGCCACCACTGCCACTTATTATTGTATCCCTATTTTAAAATATTTTTTTTAATAACATAGTACATATCTACACCTGATTTATTATAAATATTTTTTTGCTTTCAGAATACCATGCCCCCTCTTCATATTCGATCCTCGTTACTGGCTGATGATTCGCCGAATCTTGGAGTCTGGCTCACGGAAGTTTGGCATGGTTGCCTATGAGCGTGACCGCTCTTACTCTGATTATGGCACGGTACGTATAAATAATTTTATTTAGCTCGTTTATAAGAGGCCAGAAAATATTTTTCAAATTATTGTCTGACTGGCTGCGTGCGTCTGCCTTTTTGTCTGTTTATGGTATTAATAGAGACCACTATACAAATTTTAATAAAATTTGCTATATTTATAACATTTTGTAGGGGGTTCATATTTAAGATATTCTGTATCCCGGGTATAAGTTTGTGTGAATATTGTTAAGATATTAAAGTAAATTATCTTTTAGGTACTACGTTTTTATTGTTATTGTAATTAATAAATAATAAATTCATAAAACTCTTAACCGACAGCTGAATGACGCTTTGTACGTTTTTCGAATCGATCTAAGGCAGTTTTCTAATATTATATTCAGTTAAGGCAATTATTTACGAGTTTTAAGAACATCACTTTTAACAGTCGTCGTTATTTATATATGCCCACAACTGTTCATATATATCTGTCTCGTACACAAGTTCAGTTACGTAAAACGTAATATGGATGTAGTTATGCTTCGCATTTGTAATGTGTGAAAAGTAGAAAACATATCATTCAGGGTTATCAATATAGCTCGGTGAATTATATTGTTCAGCTAAAATAACGGCAAGCAGAATATATTGTTTGAAATACGAATAAATAAAACGGAAATGTGTGATGGCAAAAATATTGCATTCCATTTATTTAGGTATTTATTTATTTTAATAAAAATTTATATCAAAATACTCTTTACTGTTCTGGTTAATTTTTTCAACAGCCTGGTTATGAAACATTGATAAGCGATCATCGCAAATATTACATTTACACAGTTGTAATTATAAGCTTCACATCGGTTAACCAACCTACGCCTTACGTTGAGAAATAGCACTCATTTTGTTTTAGAAACAGGTTTTTCTAGTTCTATGATTTATAAACAAATTATTTATTATAATAGCACCCAGGCAGTCGACATTTTATTTACTACCGTCTTAATAATATGTCCATATTAACTTTTATTTCTTATTACGTAGGAATGGGAACAGTTCTATTTCCTCAGGATAAAGTCCTCTTAGATACACAATAAACACATAATGTTAGTATTGTCTAAATCTGTTTAGTGGTTTTAGTGTATTAGGTGGCCAGATATGTATCGTCTATATCGATAAGAAAGCCTACCAACATAAGAGTGCGTGAACAGTGAACATGTAAATAGATAAGTGAAAATTTTAGGAAGTGGGTAACTTGTGAAATAAAGTATTTTTTTTTTTGTATATTGCTATTATCTTTTTTATATTTCTTAACAACTTAAGCGGTTAAGTTCTTATAATTCATAACTATGATAACATGATATATGATATATGATAAAATTTTGTTGGTTATTAGTTGTTAATAAATTCTATATTTATAAATCGAAATGAATTCATATTACAATTATTACAATACCATGTCTCCTAAGTAAGATAGATACTAAACTCGGGAATGAAAATTGGCTCTTAGCCATTTTAAGTATGGATACTAAAACTAAAATTAATACATTTGAAACAATACTCATAAAATTAAACATCATGTCAGCCGCATAAATAAAAACAGTGAAGTGGATCGGCTCAAGTGTCCGGTAATGAAATTTTTCTTATTTTTGTGCTCGATTATTAAACATTATTTGTCTCGTCTACATCACGTACAGGTATTAGAAGTATGTGACTGCGTGCATTTAGAGGATGGCCGTTCTATCCTGTCCACTGTGGGTGTATCTCGGTTTAGAGTCATCGAGAGGGATGTGCGTGACGGGTGAGTAAACTGAATATTATTGATATTGTTTCCATACTCCTTGGAAATGTTTTCACTAACAACACCATAATGTTTAAAAACTGTATATAGCTGTATCGTTATTAAATCACTGATTCATTTTGTTTCATCGTGATCAGTATTCTATACAAATTTGAAATTTTGCACCATATGTTACCACAATGTATTGTGAATAATGGGTTTTGCTCAACACACATTATACTTGTCATTTTGTGCTCCTATTGCCGTTTCGAAAAGATTTATCATGGCGAAGAAGAAATAGCGCACACACTCAAAATTACAAAATAAGCCGGTATCGGTTGCGGGTGCTATTATTTCCAGGCGTTCTTTTCATCGTGTCTCGCAAAATATGTCCCTAATTATATTGTTGCCATAAATCGCACCGTTTTCACATAACGACCTTAATGGTTATTACAATAAGTTCACATTGTCATCACAGGTGTGACGTGGCCCGTATTCAACCTCTGATCGACGTGACGCCAAACGAGGACATGGTGTGGGAGTTGCGCGTGATGGCGACGCAGATTTCATACAAGGCGCTGGTGTGGCTTGAGAGCATGAACCGAGCGGTTCGCGCAGAAATCGAAGCCGCGTTCGGTGCCATGCCGCACTTCCACACCAGCGAGGACTGGTGGGAGCGAGCCGACGGGCCCCAATGGCTTTGGTGGCTTATCGCCATACTCCCTCTCAGATCTGAAATTAAGGTGAAGTCCACTAAAGGGTACATTTTACATATAATCTAAATTAAAACATTATTAAATTAAGTAAATTAAGATAAAGAATTCGTAATACATTTTAATAACAAATACTTTTTTTAAATCTTATTTTGAGGACTTTTGTACCACTTGTACACGTCAGTCGTATTGTGTAAAACTAAGTGTTTTATCTTCTTAAATACTATGCAGCATAGATAATAACAAATAGGTCATTTGAAGAGATTTATAAACTTGCACAGGAGCCACATCGCATCAGTGTTTGGATTAAGCAGGATGTCATGAAACCTACGCACGTCGTAACTGTGTTTAGTTTACAAGCTATCTCGAGTGATTTTCGTTCTGGAAACGAATACACTCCACTAGTAAGTGTCACTTCTGGGACTATTCGACTCGCCCATAATAACGCAAACGGCATCCCGCTAAATAATGAAAAAGCAGTGCCGTCAAGTTCTTTTTCTATCTAGTTTGCCACAAACGTATAGTATGCATGTATTTATTAAAGTAAATACTATTTATTTCTATATTGTAGATTGCTGTTGTTTAGAGTCAATTAACATGCGGTTCATCGTATTGTTTTCGTGGCAATAGTTATGATATGGCCCTGCTGTTGTTAACATCCACGAGCGGCAGTAATCACTTGTCATTACGTGACATCTGCCAGTATCGCGACTCTTCACATAAACAAAATGAATACAACAAAATTAATTTTCGAATTACAGATACTAATACTATCCACTCGCAGCCTCCTCAAACGCATGATGGCAGTAACCCGAACTCTGGAGGTAATGGACACCGTGGCGTTCACCAATAACAGCAACTCAGTGTGTGACCTCGGAACTACCCTCAGCACTGAAGACTGGCTTGAGAGGAGTGCATGACAAGCACGACTCAAGCCTCTTCCGTACTTGTACCCAATACGCCATATGTGAATTAACGAAGTTAAGAAGGCTTACCATGGACATTATTCCATTTCGTGATGGGTACTCAAGATTGAGGTATTTTCTCCACGTGTTTTCGTACTATGCTATTATCCCTGTCCTCAATATGGGCAAGTCATTTAACATTTATAATTATTAATATTTTGTATTGTAAGGTCATTAGATTTTCTGGATAATGTATAAGTAATAACCATTTTTAAATTATCTTTATTATTCTATAACATTCACTATATTTGGACAAGAGGACTGGGAAACGGAAAGGTATTAATTGTGCACACTAAGTATAAAATATTCAAGTATATATATTTTAGTACTAAAGTTATATACTAGTAATTCTCGAACGAGATTGTATCCATTACAATTAAGTGTATTAAGATGAATAGTTGTAGTGAAAAGTGGAATTTAACAAGTACGTAGTGCATTTTATGCAGTGCCATCAAGCGATATGACTCATTCTACTGATATTTTATATCTCTAATTAATCATATTTAACGGGACAACAAAAATTCCCAATTAAAAAAAACTACACATTTAAATAGTGCCCAATTTTGAAATATTACAGGCTATATATAATAGGGTAATCATTTATTTACGTATACATGATTGGACGCAATTTTATTACCTTAGAGTACCGGTCGAGTGAAGTGATTGTTTGCATCCACAATATTGATTTGATTGATTGGTTATGACACCAGTATTGCATATTTGATAGTAATTGCATCTTAGCTTTACGTTGAGGGAAATACATGTGTTTATAAGAAATTTTCCTTGCAATAATTATTAAATAATGAACTTCACTTCCGAATCTTGCCAATTAAACATAGAATAGATGTAATGCATATCTTTACCTACTTTTATCATTAGGTACTAAGACTATTTACAATGATACTCTGTGTAATCTGACTTCTTCAAATGTAGTATTTTTGCATTAGGTATCTTAATATAATCCTGTACTAATGTTTAGTCTTAGGTGATGAGTAAACTTAAATTTAATTTAGGTTAATAGTTGATATTTGTTAGTCATTTGAGAATCAATGTATTTTGTAAAGTTTTGCTCCAGCTATTGAGGCTTTGTTAGCAAAAATAATATATTATCACTTTGATTACTTTTACAGCTTCGTAAAGTTGTTTCTGTATTTCTAATTACTTTTATTGTCATAAAAATCCAGAACACACTGTCTTAAAATTGCATGTTAATAAGTAATTTATGTATTAGTGGTTGAAGAATTCTTAATTGTGTTGCCATAACTGATAACTTGTACTAATAAATAGGGACCTTTTCTGAATAATAACATTGTTGCAGGGTCAATAGTGTGATTTAGGAATTTGATTTTTTAATCAAACCGTAAACTTAAATTAAATAGTGTATTGTGGGTTGTGGAGAGGTTTTGTTAGTATTATTTCATACTTATATTATACAATTTACTGTAGAATATAGAAATCAAAATTTTTCCAATGACTGTACTGATATTCCATAATCAATATTTGGAATCGTTTAAATAAAAAAATAGAGCAATCATAATGATTAAATGACAATATTTAGAACCAAACAATACTCATAACAAATGCATATTCACTCTGGCTAATATACAAAAATGAGCTTACATTCCTTTTTTTATATTTTCATATTTTTTTGGCATTTTTACATACCTAATTATAAAGGGAATTCACCTGTAATTTTCTACTGAAAGCAAAAAAAGTGTGTGCATTTACATTAAAATGTTAAATATAAATAATTTTTTTTTTATCATTATATAATTAGGTAATTTGATTATAGATTCTTGTACTACTTATTCTCTATTTAATCACTGACTAATTTAACTATTTTTGTGGTTAACATTTCAGAAGACCACTTTATGGTATGATAAAATGTAATGTAGACTATTGATGTTTCTCTAGAAATCATTTTACAACAATTATTAATGACTACTATAATATTACTTCAGCATTAAATTAAGGTTAATAGTATTCAATGTTGTGTTGTATTTGTGGAAAAGTGTTTCATAAAACATAATTAGATTAACTGTAGAAGAGCTAGATTTGTATCCATTGTAGTAGGTATTATCAAAATGTGTTGTCGTTACTTCTTAAGTGGTTTTAACTTTACGTTATGTTATGTGGGCCGATTTATTTCCTATTTCATGTCAAATGTGTCGATAAAACGAATGTGAAATCTTACCAAAACTTGTATTATGTTTTTAATATGAATATTTCAAATATTAGCACTAGTGCTAGTCTATTGTGGAATATATTCGTAGGTATATTTTGTGAATTTGATGTTTTAAAGTTACTGTATGTGATTATAAAAATTGCATGTCATTAAGTGTCAATACACATTTACATTATGTAAATTTTAATCTACTCAATAGTGGATTAAAAATTGAAGTAGTTATCAAGACTGCCTTTATTATATGGTCTACTGAATATCCAGGATAAAGTACTGAATAATGTGAAAGTATAAAATATCTTAACTTTTTTAACATAGTATTTTAAAATCCTTCAGGTACACCATATGCAATACACCACGTAATTTTTTAATTTTAATAATATATTTCAATAAAAAAGTTATAACATTTGTTCTAAATATTGATAATTTGAATTGTAACTGAAGCTACATATGAATATCTTGAAAACACTTGTAAATTACTTACTATGAGTGTCATATTCTACAAACATAGCACAAATTTTATTTTATGCTATTTTCAGTTATATTAAATCACACGTAAAATCAAGTAAATGTATTATAATTTTTCTCTTGAAATATATATATAAGAATATTATTTCAGCACTACACTATAAGACCAAAAAGCATTTCACTCATTGTCATCTTATTAGTAAGAATGTCACGAATACATTTAATCCAGTGCCTTTAAATAAAATCCTTTGTCCAGCGTTTTCATAACTACTCGTTGCTACTAAATTTATCTTAACAATCAATATACCATGAATTATCACAATCTACCTATTATCTAGAAGTGTTTTAACTTTTATATATTAGGAAGTGTGCATATCTGAAGTTTACTGCAGAACACCTGGAACACCATGCCATTCCCATGTTAAAGATTATGATCTCAATGGTTAACAGATCGTTTTGTAAGTAATCTCCAAATATAGGTTACTATGTTAGTATTTATTCATGTATATCATAGTAAGTAATAATGTCCAAGCTTTATCTAAAAATACAATTCAAAGGAAAGTCAAATTTCATACATAGTTGTAAAATACAGTTCAACAAAGCTGACAAGATCGCTGTGATTAATTTAAAATAAAAACGAGGAAGGTATTTTTTAAAGCTTGGACTCAAGTGGCTCATTGTAATACCCTATTAAATGACCTATATTTATACTATAAACCTGATACAGAACACGGAATAGTGGCCTAAAATTCATTTTAATAATATAAAGAAGAATAATTCATGATGGTTCTAACCACCTTTATTTGCATTCTGTATCTTTTGCACACTATTAATTTGATGTCTATCGATAATACTGCCATTTATGAATAATCATAACTATAACATTGTGGAAGTATCCAAATAAACATATTAATCTCAATTTCGTTTCCTATTACTTTTCTTACATATTAAGGTAGCCATGACATTTGTGTATAAAACAAATGTTAAAGTTCGCTCCTTTATCTAGTCTTTAGTGGCTAACAGGGGAGTAAGGGGAGAAAAGGAATAACGACCAACCGGCCCAAATGTCAACCCCATCTGCACGTGTCCTTTGACAACGATGACAATTGTCATCATGGTGCTCCCTGCTAGACAACAGACGGGGTTGACGGGGGACAGCCACGGTGACCGAACAGATGGTGGTATTTAAACATTCCTCAACTAGCCGGGTAACCAATTGGAAGAGGTTGCAGCGGCCTTGAAATCTAAATAACTTCTTAAATGGTGTAGAAGTAAACTGCGGCTCAACTATACTAAGATTGCCCTTAGAAACCATTATATCATGTCGAAATATAAAAACAGTGAGATGCAATGTGAACCGATTAGCACTCGGCGTCGAAGATTTGCCGGGTTCAACGATGTTAAATTGGTTACTGGCGAAGATCAGCAGAATACAAGAAGAATCAACTTAGTGAATAAGAAAAAAGAAGAGTTAAATCTGAGTACATGGAACGTCAGAGGGATAAACAAACCAGGTAAACTAGGAAATGTAATAGGAGAAATGGTAAGATGTGACTTAGTGAAATTAAACTAGTTGATAGTGGAAGCGTTACGAAGGAGGAAGCCACACTTTATTATACAGGGAATTCGTCAGACCTTAAATCAAATCACCACAGAGTCGGTATATTGGTAAGAAATAACATCAAGAAATATGTATCAAATATAATTAATTTTTCAAACAGGTGTATGATGCCTAAAATAAACGCTCATCCATTCAATTTATATTATAGAAGTCTACGCACCTACTGCAGATACCGATCATCAAGAAGTTGAAGAATTTTATGAAAGCATAAATACAGTATTAAAGTCAATAAAATCACAAGATATTATAATAGTAATGGGAGATTTAAGTGCTAAAGTGGGAAAGGGAAATTTGTTGGGAATTTTGGATTGGGTTTGAGAAAAAACCTTTCTCGGTGCGGACGTAAATTCAGATCATAATCCTTTATTTGCTAAAATTAACATTAAATTAAAAAAGGTAATCCCCAAATCTTGCTTTAACAGAATTGATTTGGACAAACATAAAAACGAAACTACAAAAAGAGAGATTACTATAAAATTTTAATACTGTATTAATACAATTTGTGAAAGTAAATATGATAAAATTATACCATATAATACACTTGCGACAAAAATCAAAGATATAACTAATAGCTATATAATATAAGCTAGGTAGCGGTACGATTAGCAAAAAACGACAGGAATGGATGACTGATGAAATAATGCAATTTATGGATGTGCGTAGACAGTGCAAAAATAATTTAGATTAATATAATGAAACAGACAAACTTATCAGTCTGAAGATAGTAGCAGCAAGAGAACAGTGGTCAACTTATGCATAGAAATTTAAAAATTACAACAAAAGCGCGACAGTTACATACAACAATTTACATAAAAAAGTTAAAAATTTTACACAGCGTCACAAAAAGAAATTCCATACCACTATGAAATAAAGATGGAACTATATTTTGTGATGCAAAAGAAATTTGTGGGATATGGGAAAAATGATATAGGATGAAAGGCTAAAATACGATTTATCACATCACATTTCATATGGAAACCCAAGGTTTTGAAATACTAAAAACTGAATTCATAGTAGCCCAACATCTGTTAAAAGAGGAAAGCAGTAGGCCTTTATGGTATAGTTGCAGAGGCATTAAAGTTAATACATGAATGTAATGTAGACAAATTGGTTTCATTATTTAACAAGTTATATAATTCGGGCGATATGCTTCCCGACACTGGCTTTTGTCAATATTTATACCACTACCAAAAAAAGACAATGCTAAATACTGCGAAGAACATAGAATGATCAGTATCATGAGCCATTTTTGGAAAATATTCTTGATACTTATTCAAAACAGAATTTACAAAATAACAGAAATATATAGAGGAAACAGTTTGGATTCAGAGCAGGGTTGGGTACTAGAGATGCTCTGGTAGCAATCCATGTATAGTTCAGTGTTGCATAGATGTTACAATGAATGTTTATACATGTTTTATAGATTTTGAGAAAACATTTGATAATGTCAAACACAATCAATTAATAATGATTTTAAAATCAATTGGAATAGAAAAAAGCAGGTTGAAATTTATAAAGAACTTATATTGGAAACAAAAAGCACGTATAAAAATTAATAACAAATTGACTAAAGAGGTTAACATAGAAAAGGGAGTGAGACAAGGTTGTATCCTTTCCCCCTGTCTATTTAACGTAATCGAGCTTTCGAAGATCTTGACCTGTGCATTTGGCATACCGTCCTTTTGGCAGAAAGCATAATGACCTTATAAATATGTTTCAAAAATTGAATCTGGTACAATTGGAATATGGACGAAAATTAACACAACTAAGACTAAATTCATGATTGTTGGTAAACATTTAAATTCATCAGCTATTTTGTGATTGGGAAATGATTCTATAGAAAAAGTTAACAAAAACGAATATCTCGGCTGTTTGTTAAATGAGGACTGGGAACGGGATCATGAAATTAGAATAAGAATTGAAACTGCCAGAAACACCTTTCAGAACATGAGGAAACTATTGGCTAACAGAAAAATTAGCTTAAAACTGCAGTGGAGACTAGTTAAATGATATATACTTCCAATTCTTATATATGGTTCCGAAAGTTGGACACTGAAAAAGAAGTCAATTGATAATCTAATGGCTTTTGAAATGTGGATCTACAGAAGAATGCTTTAAATTAAATGGAAAAGTAGAATATCAAATGTCAAATTTTTACAAATAATGAATAGATTTGGAAATTGTGAAAACCGTTAAAAAAAGAAAAACAGCCTATTTTGGACATATATACAGGAACAATAAATATGACTTTTAAAATTAATAATTGAAGGCAAAATTAAAGGAAGTAGAGGTACAGGTATCTACTATCCCGCTACCCTCCAGAGCTAAGCTCCTGGTGCAACAAACAAACCAACTCATCACGACCGCTCTCACTAACGTAACGCAACTGTTCAGACCCATTCTCCATTCGGCTTCATCAGACATCATGCCGGAACACGACGAATCACTTGGCGGCATGGCTTTATCTGATGGGTAACCATAGCCGGCAGCCGATGTTATGGCCTACCACCGGAAGTCTCCTTTTAGTCGCCTCTTACGACAGGCAGGATATACCGTAGCTCTATTCTGGTCCCGAGCTTTACTCATAGATGTAAATTTCATTCAAACAAGTAATGTTTTTGAGCTCCTCTGGCAATTGTCTATTTTCAAGTATATGCTTCAAATAATATTCCCATTTTGAAGCGGTTGCTGGTTTTTTATCAGAGCTCGTCTATCTGTTTGATATTTCTAAACTTTTCGATTCATTTCATAACTCTAAACGTTTAGACTGTATTAGAAAGTCGACATTACGAAAAAAACCTTGCATCTACAACCTCATAAGAAATGACAATTGATGTACTCGATTTGATAGTAATTCAGTGTTACCAGTGCCGGCAAATACATTAGTTCGAAGAACATTCTTTTCATAAGTTTCTTGACAGATAGTCACAGAGTACATTAGTATATACTGTTCAGATAATCCTATAAATGGATGGCAACGAATCTGTTCCAATAAATATCACTCACGTCTAGTCAGGATTTAGTATGTGCTGTATTTGAGAATAAAATTAAATACGGCAGTGGATTTACGAATTCAATGTCTTAAATATGAATTACTATAACAAAAATGATGGGTTGAAATATTTCTGATTTCAGAACAATTATATTATTCATAATCCATAATTCTTATGGAGTCATAAAGAAGAAAAAAATTGTTTATTTTTCATCAAGGAAAATCGGTTACTGATTTTGTAGATTTATTCAGTATAACCACAATTGTGCATATATAATAATTTTTACAACTTCATTTAATAATGGTAGTAATAGAATGGCGTTGCAGATGGAGGGAAGCTTTTCAGAGAATAAAGTAAGTTATAATTCAGTTACTATTATATAGTATGCAAGTCATTTAGTATACTTAGATTCAAACTGTGTGCAACTTCCAATTTCTATGATTTGTATATTTAGAATAGATATACTAAACTATGTGTAAAGCAGTGTGTAAAGATCTTAATATGTAATAATATTACATCTTATGATGATTACAACTAATTTATATTTGGCTTTATGATAATATTGCAACACATATAAAATTTGATGATTTTACTAGAGGTGTTGGTATAGAAATGATGTAAATAATTATATTAAAAAAATAGAGATTTTGTATTGTACAATTATTTTTAATTAGTAACAATTATGGTCTGTAGTGGAATTACTCATTAAATTATTTGACAATAAATTAATTTAAAAAAGCAATAGATACAGAAATCCCATAATTGCAAGGCAGCCTACCAACTTTACTTTCTGCTATGCATTTCTTTTGCCAAATGGGTCCTTTTGTACAGTAAGTGCTTTCAAAGCAGAAAAGTAAATGGTCTGCATGCTCTTGTAGACTTGGATACTCAACAACATTTTTCCAGATATTTATGGGATTACTAGACGTTACAATATTTAGAGATGCCATTTCACAAGCATGTTTTTAATCCATTAATAATAAAAAGTAGTTTTTCTGCAGAAAAGACTTAATTAAAATTGTTTTTTAATACCTTTATCCTAATATCAACCGTAAAATGTTAAAAAGTGATTTTAGTCCTGTCATCTTGTCTGTCTTTGCATTAGTAACAGTTCTAGTTTTATAAGTATTCAATGGCAGTTAGGATTATTTACCATTTGTTGGTTCACAAACTATAATTGTTAAATAAGTTTCGAGTACAAATTCCACATTTCAAACTGTTTCTTCATGATCATAAAATTAGATGAATATCTTTTAATGTAGAAAAAATCTAAAAAAAACCCCTGTTATCCTTTTACACTCCTAAATATGAAACATCCAAGAGTGAGTACTAAAATTGATGGAATGTGTTATAAAAATTATGACCCATCATAGAGTTCTATAACATATAAATATATTCTAAAAAAATATTTCAATTTATTTATTTACCATAATTTAATTTCAATGACATCATATCATTATATTGTGCATTATGTTACTTTAACACAGTCCTGTTTGTGCCTTTTAGTTCCCATTTTTCGAAAGTGTATATATATTTTGCATACAATTCTGTATTATTATCATATGATTCTGAAATCCTAGCATATTGGTGGTATCCCAGTATCTACAACATCTCTGTTCACAATTGAGGTCTTAAATACATGTTTCCTTGCTTCAGTGTACATTAGTGGTAGATTTACTTTGATACTTATCAGTAAGCAGACTGCCTGCTTGGGTTAGATTTGTAACTACTGCACTTTGGACAGTTACATATTTGTTTATAAGTTTTGGTTAATTACTATTTAGTATAATCTATAACTGTGTCAATTTGGTTGTAGGGAATATATCTCAGGAAAGGTACAAGCTGCTGTATTGACATTTCGATCTCTAACATATAATGAACATATGAGTCAGAACTATGCAGTGGATTTTCTGCTAGAACCAATATTTTGGATTGTTGACAATTTTGCAAGTTATTTAGGAAAGGTAAGATTTGATATGTAATTGCATTTTGAAAATGTGTTTTATAAAGATGTGGTTGTATGATTAGCATGAAGCATTGTATTTCGCCAAGACAGTCGACCGCTCCCACAAAACATCATAATAGAGCTGGTCATCCCTGTCCATCAGGAGAGCGACTTTAAGGCTGTGTATTTATGGAAGTACACTACGAATGCGAGTTTATATATTAGAACTGGCAGTCTTTATGTGTAATTTGTCAATTTTTCAAGCCTTTATAATGCCAAAAACATCGACAACAAATTTAAAGAAAAGATATCTTTGGGATAAAAATCAAAAAATCGTTTACGTTATAGAGAATGGGTCCGTCCGTGTGATGTTGCAAATTTTTTTTCCATGAATTAAGGCACAGGAAGGAGAATAAGAAAAAATGAAAATTTTATTAGAAAAAGTGTAACTGCTGAAATTTGCAGTAGTATGAGCACAACTTCATATGTAAGAGATGTTACAATAGAAAATATGGAAAATGAAGTGATTTGGATCGAAGACTAATAAGACTAAGACTAAGTTAAAAGAGGAATCCAGTTAATACCAATACTATTGCAATACGGCTTTAAGGATTTAGCAAACACTTAAACATCAGTCACCGTTTACTTTTTGGAATGGAAAGAACGTATCGTTTTTCGCAAGCCATGGTTGGTTCGAAAGATTTAAATAATACAAAAATGAAAGCTGAAACTGCATCTGCCGATTCGGACGCAGCATAACAATATTCCGCACAATTGGCTAAAATAATTGCCGTCGACCCTTACACTTCTGATAGGTCTTCGTTGCTGACGAGTCCGGGCAATTCTGGAAAAAAATGCCTGAAAGAACATATTTAGCTAAAGCTCACAAATCAACTATAGTATAATTTTTTTCTCCGTGCAGTTTGGGTCATAAGCCGGCTAGGGCGGTGAGCATGTTGCGCGGGCGCAACGCCATTATCGATAAAAACAAATGAGTCATCGAAGGCAGGTGCACGGCGGCGGTGCTGTATACAAAGGTGCTGCGATATTGTTATGTTATGATCATTGTTTGTCAATTGTTATGTAATTTATTTTTCATCATTATCTCCACCTAATACCTGCAAATTAATGCAATGCTAATTTAGTACATATATCGAAGAGAAAATAAGTGTTTTTGCGCATTCGTTCTCTGAATTTCTTTAGTGACACAATGACTACTCTATTTTAAATCATTATTATTATTATTTTACTAAATAAGTTATTTTATCTATTTTTCTTTCATTTTTATCACGATCCCACATAATGACAAAACTAAATACACTATCGATAACGGTTATCGACAACAATAATGCGCATCACTATGCCCGCCCATAAGGCCCGTCAGTGGGAGAGAGAGCAAAATACTCGCTTCACCGCTCCGACGTTTTATGACGCAAACTGCACGTAGAAAAACATTATACTATACTGGACATAAAGTAGCAAAAAGTCGTATAACAGTTCTTTTGTGTTGCTACAGGTGACTGTATTGTTATTAACAAATCTAAAAATCAACGTGAATTAACGAGTAAACATCAAAAACCTTCCTGTTTCTTGGATGGCTAATAATAAAGCATGAGTTACTGCCATGGCACTCAATTGGTTTCAAAGCTTCTTTATCCCAGATGTCAAAAGATATTTAAATAGAAAAAGATTGCCTTTCAAAGTGCTCTTGTTAATCGATATTGCACCAGGTCATTCTCCGTAATAACAAGAAATTGTGAAACTTGTTTTTTTTTACCAAAGAATACAACTAGGTATATAATAATATCGACATTTAAAGCACTTTATATCAAGCATACATTCATGTACATTTTGGAACTGACTCTTATGGATGCTTGGAAGAAATTTACAATTTTAATTTGCGTTAAATATGTTAGATTGCCATACACTCAGATCAAACAATCAATGTTCAATGCTCGTGTCGGAAAGCAGTATTATCAGAAGCGGTTGAAAGTGGAAATGAAAAACTTTAATTTAAGCATGAATATTTCCAGATCACCAAGTTAGCTCATGCTATAGGAGGAGGAGTTTTGAAAATTTTGCTCTGGCAGTTATTGAAGACATATTGGCTGATGACGAACTAAATGAAGATGATTTAGTTAGTAAATATGATTCATGAAACCCACAAACCAGATAAAGATAATGATTCTGATGAAGAGCATCTGAACCAGTTAAGTTCGCAACGAAAGCAACATATTAACAGACGCTTAAATCAAAATAAGGAGGTCTATAGAGATTTAGTAATAAAACCGACGCAACTGTTAATTATGGATTTTGTTACGAAGTCCCTTCAATCTGATATCTTCCCGAATTCGTCGACTGTAGAACCAATATCCCATCAGGAATGCTCAAGTGATGAAAGTGACATCATACCAATCAGGAAGAAACTGATACGAACTGATGAGTTCTGAAAGTGATGACAGTGAATAAACTATCAAGTTATTATTATTTAAAAACATATTTAATTTCTTGAAGATTTCTTTGTTTTATTTTTGTTCTTAATCGATAATTGAATTAATTTAATAGGTAGGTTTTTAAAGATTTTTTACTTAAATAAGTGACTGAATTGAGCAAATGCTCGGAGTTCATTTCGTTTTACACGGTTTTACATAGCGGAATCGAACATTTTAGTTTACACGGTTTTGCCGGGAACTTATCTTCGGAGTAAACCGAGAGATAGGTGTAATAGTAAGAAATTAAAAGAATTTAAGAAATCAAACAGTGATAATAATCATCGTCTGTAATAACAGATGTTAAAAATATTACTTTATTCAATGTGACACAAACACTTCTTCACGGTATGAAATAATTTAATGAAATATATGCATCATCAACCATTTATAAAAAAATATGTGATTGTCTTTTTTTAACAGTATTTTCTTAATACGACCCGATGAATTTTCTAATAATTGAATATAACCAATCTATAAGAACTTTTTATGTCAACAAAGGTAAATAATTATGATTTTAAATTTATGGATGGTTGAACTTGATTTATATTGTGGGCAATTGCTGAATGACTTATGGCCTGAAGTATAGTATCTCCGTGTTATCATAAATTAGATCTGTAAACATTGCCACGTATCAATAAATTTGCTTTGTTTTTGTTGTATACCAAGTGGGTTATATGTATTATTGTAGTTTATTTTTATATACTTTTCCAAATCAGTTTGGGAAAAGTACCTTTTCGCATATAGTTTATGTTCCGAATGAACACCTACGTTTCATTTTTATTCACATAGTGCAGCGAGGGGAGGAGGAGTTTGATCTCATAAAAGTATTTTTGATCTTGCTTTTGTTGTACCTAGTCCACAGTGCAGTGGTCTAAATGACATGCAGAAATTCCATGTAACGGCTGGCAAACTTTCAAAATTTTTGTTAATGGGAAGACTAACAAAAAATATACGTTATAACGTCCAAAGAATCGATACAACCCTCATACCCGTATATATATATATATATATATGGATTATTATATCTATACAGTATTTACTAAGATAGATAACTCTTCAAACCGAACAGGGCGGGCTACTAGTGTCTTACTAAGAAGATTCCTTAAGAGAAGCGATAGGGGCTACTACCCAGTGCTTTACGTTTTTATAGAAATAACGCATCCTGAACCTGAAAGAAACGGTTGAATGCCTTACTTTAGTTTTTTTAACTTCCTCATCCTCGCTGTGTAGTAGTAGCTTTAATGTAAGAAAATGAGTTTTCTTAGCGTATGAGATGCTTTGAGGGAAGCCAACGGCTAACCGGGTCTAACTTAGCAATCACTCAAATGGGATTCAGATGGGTCTAATGTCCTAACAGATCCGTGGCCTTTTAACAGAATTTAATATCATAATAAAATGAACTATATCCTGCCCAAATAAACGTCTGTAATCTACAGAGCCGACCGCTGTTGTTATTGAATCCTGAAACGTTATTCTTGCATTTAGCTCGTTAAATATGACATTTTACATCATTTTGGTTAATTACATATTATTTCAGGTTTTTGTTTTTTGTGTCAGTGTTCTGACTTCCGCTGTGGTTTTTGTTGCATACTGGGTTGGATTGCCTTACTGGTGGCAACGTTGTCCATACACTACTATTTTCCTCGTCATCTTCGGCAATTGGCTATTGATCAACGTTGTGTATCATTATTACAAAGGCGTTGTGACTCCACCTGGATATCCACCACATGTAAGTTAATAATTAACGAGTCTCTACTTTAAAAAATGCCATTTAACTGTAACACGTTCGACGCACTACATAGTAGCTAAAGCTTTAGCGGATCACACCAACACGCTATTAATAGGATGCAAGCTATCATCACATGCTTTTCAGAATAATCTTTCGATTTGCGCATGTTTTGGCTCGAGTATTTATAACTAACCAGTGTTTTAAACGATCATAGTTCCCTTTTCAGTTCGACTAAAAACCCGTTTGTATATCGGGTAAGCAATCTGAAATAGCCAGGTGTCTTGTTTTTTAGTACTGATGCTACTAGTTATACTATCCGTTTGAAGTTTTATAATAGAACAGTATTGTTTTTTCATCTACATACATCGGTACTTTAACAGCAATAGAAGTACTTAGTGTCCTACAGAAAAGCTTAAGAATGACATATGGAGACGGTATTGTTGTAAACGTTAATGGGTTTGAGCCATATTGCCTTAATTAATGCAAGTATGACAAGAGGAATATAACACACATTGGCCGTACCTCTGGCCTTTCTCATTACATTGTTATACGATGGTGACAATTTGACCACAACATAAAAATATTAACGGCATATGATGAGCGCCACGAAATGTGGTTTGTAGTAGCTGATCTGACGAATTTTACTCAGGGCACGATGATAGCGGAAGCGGCAAGTATATGCAAAAAGTGTATTTCGCCAAAGCCGCCACGCACTCACCACTGTTCGGTCTGCGATCGCTGTATACTGGCGATGGACCACCACTGTCCATGGTTGAATAACTGCGTCGGTTACTACAACGCTAGGCACTTCTATTTATACATGGTATACATGGTCGCCGGCGTTACGTTTGTAATCGTTGCCGGTATCGATTTGGGATATCAAGTGCTTTGGGTGAATGATACGGGTAAGTTATCATCGATATACGTAGTGTTAAGAGTAATAAAAGTTCCTTCTAATGGAGAAGCGCCTTATCCAAATTGTCTAGACATTTTCCTCCTTTTCATCGCTATCGTTTAAAATATCTACGAAACAACATAATCAATTTTAGTATTGTTTTTTGCGGAATTCTGCGCGATTTTGTTATCGGAGAAATAGGAAACTTTCTTCTTTTTTAAATTGGCTAAAGTTATGGGAAAAAAAAGATTTTTAAAATCTTCTATCTAATCTAATCACAAAACCTTACCTTACTACTTGAGTTACCATTTTATTAGAAGGTTGTCACTTTTACTTTTCAGGTGGCATCATACCAAATAATGATCCAGATCTAATAGGGCATCCTGTAAGAATCAACCAAAGTGGAGCCCTGGTACCTGTTGATGTGATAGTTGAATATGATTCAATCAACTCTCCCCGAGAGCATGTCTTACCCATACCTCCGATCACCGAAGCGCATCGCATCACCGCTCATCCCTGGAAGCGCAAAGCCGTCATTTTTATGGCATTAACTTGCGTGTCTGTTCTTATGGCCCTTGGAACATTGAGCATTATGCACGGTAAAAATATTAGTAGAGGCGAAACCAGCGTAGAAGCACACATCAATGCCACTCTAAGAAAAAAAGAGAAGACAAAATTTAGAAATCCGTATAATTTTGGCCGGCGTAAAAACTGGAAACTTTTTCTTGGATTGACTCAAGGTCGCACTTTTTGGAGACATGTGTTGCTGCCATCGGGACATAGTCCTTCTGGTAATGGATTGACTTTCCATACAGTAAACAATGTATTAGAAGACTGGCCTTAAAATGTTTCCTATATTGATTTTATGACTGTTGAAAGATTGCATGCAAAATATGTAGGAATAAATATGCTAAAGGCACTTTTAATGTTAATAAAGTTGTATAAAACCGATTTTTTTATGCAATTAAAGCACGTCATTAATTAGATGAGATTAACAGTTTTTACAAAACTAATCTTGTTAACTTAATTAGTATTTAATCAACTACGGCTCCTTACATACGACATACTTTTAAAATTACAGATAGATTAGGATTTTAACTACTGTGCATTGGTAGTGTTGGATTCCTTTTCTAATATTTCCTATCTAAAATTGACAAGGATGATCTGTCGTTGGCAAGGGTACTAAAATATCCATGAATTTGAATGATACATAATTTTCCGATTTATACAATGTTTCAATATGTTAAGTAAATCTTAAATGTACCTCTTGTCTGTATTTATTTACAATACTGAGAATTGTTTTCTTATGAAATACGTGTTGTAAATTTCATTTACTATCTAAGAAATATTGGTTGTTAGTAGTTTTAAATGAAATGTAGGTTTTATTATATTGCGTCGCAATACTGTGTCGTGCCATTGGTAACGCATCGTTAGTATAGGATGATGTTGCCACAGTTCCCAACAGTCTTGTTGTACCTAATACATTTTCAGCGTGGTGGTTGTCTAATCTAATAGGTTAACCATTTACTTAACTTAGTAATTATTTCAATCTGTGAGATTCCGGTATCACCATGCTGTTTTTGTATAAATAAGTTTAAATCATAGCAATATTTCTCCAATTCGTACCTTAACTCTTGATTGACTAGACTTAATTAAATTAAATGATTAGATTAGATTTAATTAAATGATTTGGTCTGTTTGGTTATAATATGTGTATTGTTATGATAATGCGTTATATGAGGACATAAAGTGCAATAGGCTGCTTATGCAGTTGTGTGTGTGTGTGGACTACTTTTAGTCTGTTTCTGTCCCAGGTGTTTGCAGCATAAGTCAATTACAGGCGAACCAATTACGATTAAGAATTTATTTCACCGCTGACAAGTATAAGACTATGTTTATTTCTTTCAGAAGGTTTATTGTACACTGAGAGTAAATTATTTCCTTGTAGATACATCTATAAAGAATATTTCCCTTCCAGTTTATTCATTCCTTGGTACTAGTTTTACTACACAGAATTCGTGAGTAGTACGCAATATTAGTTTAGTTGATAATGTGTATATTCCATTTTACGTAAGAGAGGTGTAAATGAGAAGAGACGTACACAATAGTATTACTTATTTGAAATAAAGCTTAATGTTTTTACCTTCCAAACGACAGAACTAGCTTCGATTGGAGATGGAGAGAGAGAGAGAGAGAGAGAAATGTTTGTTCTTGGGTTTTGGCTCTGTGTGATGTCTTATTTGTGCATGTCCATGACACCCAAAATACAGTTTACTTTGGGGTATAAGAGGCTCTTCATTCCATCGTAATGACCATGCTAATCTGCCCTAGTAGCGGTATATCCTGTTGAATATCAGATGAAATGATGTTGCCAGAGCTCCTTGTTGAGGCGCTGTTGACTCGCTGGCTCCTGTATCGCCCAATTTTACGTCGATGCCACTTGTGCAAGGCTTCTATCCGTCTGACTAGGTACCACCATTATCAAACTGCACCAATAACGTGCAATATAAACTTATAAAAATAAGTGAATTTGTTTAACTTGATATAAGTGTTAATTTATAATTTTTTGCATAAATAAATATTTATAGTATTATGTGTAGGATGGTTTTATAATTTATATAATAGCAATAATCACTGTTTTTATATGTTAAAAAATATATTATTTTTAATTTGTTTAACATTACTTCATTTATTTTTGATATAATTATACTCGGACATTGTTGATAAAATAGATTCAGTGAAATATATTAATAATATATAATATAATTATATCGAATGGAGCTTCTGTCGTTCTCTCGTTTTATTTTAATTTTAATAAGGACTTGCAAACAAAATTCCCTACTGTACACTCTAAAACCAGTTACTAACTAACTGTGCCCGCGACTGCGTCCGCGTGGAACTTAACAAAAAAGTTATTTAGTAAAAATAAAAGTAGCCTACGTTATTCCTTATTACATCAGCTACCTGCCAGTAAAAGTCCCGTTAAAATCGGTCCAGCCGTTTCAGAGATTAGCCGGAACAAACAGACAGACAGTGAAAAATTATAAAAAATGTTATATATTATTATGTTATATAAAAAATGTTATATGTTATATATTATACGTATATACATTCATACGCATGTAGTAAAAAGCAGTTATTTTAATATTACAAACAGACACTCAAATTTTATTTATTAGTATAGATAATATAACTGCTATTATTTCAAGTCACCCATCATGTTATTAAAAATTAAGCAGGTGTAAAGTCAAACTGTAGTAATATAATGAAAATACACTGGGGATTTAAAAAGGTGGTAGGAATTTGCAACATAACTGATTAGGTAGTTTTAGTGGGATATCAAATCAAATATCTCTTAGTCAATTGTACGTTAAAATATTTACAAAAATATTTGTGAATATAAATAGGTTAACAAAATGATAATTAGCTTGCCATTTGAGAGATGAATACAGAGTATTTAAATTGGCATTAATGAAACAATAAATGGTTACGACATATTTATTAAGATTTCAGATCTACGGCTTATATAAGTGCCTCTACATACTCACAAATAATTTATATCTATATTGCATCGAAATGACTAGAAATTATAAATAGATCTTTTTATCCTTAAATGAGCAATTGCTGTATTGTATATACACAAGATGGAAACACTTCATCGTTGGTTGCTCAAGACATCATTTTTTTGCAGTTTCTGTAGATTGTAGAATATCATTTGAAAGATAATAATTTTGTTAGCTTTCAAATGATATCGAAAATATTTTAAATTAATGAAATTTCCGAACTAAATTAAAGGGGCCTATTGCAATACGTCGAAGTTGTGGACGTCTAAATGAATAGGAAGTGCCTAATCTTTTTACAATGTTTATGTTATTTCTCCTCAATATTTTGTATTAATGACTGCTTGTAAACAGTTTTTCATTGACGGAATGTTTCCTAATGGAACCCTGTGGGATTTTCTGCCCCTTTTCGAACTTCTCTGAGCTGCTGCGATTATATCCATAGCAAAACCAACTTACATTAAAATAAAAATGAATGTACATATAATACAGTTTTATTTGGCAGTATTGGGGCGGCCTAGAACATTTCCCCCAATCCCATGAAGACGGAACATTGTGTCGTAAGATGTGACAGAAGCCAGCCTGCTTGGTGGTAAGGCTTCGTGTAAGGATTATACTATCAATAATATTATTACTGGTAATATTATGTTTTCATGAAGCCTGCCTGCTAGCTACCACCCTGCTTGCTCTAATCAACCACCAAACGACTCGTCATTTTCCGCCTGGGGGCTTGGAGCCAGTACTTTCTTTCTTCATATTTCTTGACCGACAACGCATTAGTGATGCCTATAGTGTTACTCGTGTCCATGGGCGACGTTGACCACTTACCATCAGGTGGCTTGTCTGTGGGCTATTTATACAAAGAAATAAATTACGATAAATACAGCATGAATTTGAAGGTAGAAAAGGATCTAGGATGCACTTATTTATGTAAAATTTCACATAACTGTGACTTTCCTTTTAAAAAGTAAATATTCTCGGTGTTCAATAGAGCTAATAAACAAAAACTGAATAAAATTTATTGGTAATATAAGTGTTTCTCCTACTGATCTTTAATACATACATAATAATTGTTTTAAAAGAGTTAAAATTTAGTCTAATTATTAAAAATAATGTCACATGGAACGTAAATGATTTATTTTCATTCATCACTAACCGTCCTAAGATAACCTTATAAGCATTAATTGTTGATTCTTTATTTAAATTGAATATCAATGAAAACTACTACATAGATTGTAATTCGTAATTGCGAAAATACCTGCTTACACTTAAAAGTGATCATTACCTATTTTTTAAGGTTATGTAAAAAGTTTTAGATGAAAATGTTAATAAACACTCTTATACTACTTTTAAATAACTACGATATAGACACCGACTAGTATACAGTCAACATAAACACTGACAACAATTTTTTGAAAAAGTAAAAAAAATCGTTTTAACAATATATTTAACTCCTGCACATCTTAAATCGTTTTTGCATATGACTATATCATTCGTTATAATTTTAATTATATTATTCTGAAGTTGAATCGACAAGAAGCCAACAAATAAAAAAAAATGTTATTACGGTTTGAAACGAGATGGCGTCTATTTTAAGGTATTTGCTGAAACAATTGCTAGATAGAAAGATGATGTACGAAGATTACTCGTGATTTCGTACCGTTCTTTACACCAGCAACTGTTCTTAGTTTATTAAGTGCGTTATAAATGGTCGATAGAACTGGAAATTGAAAAAATATTCGTATTTACGAGAGACTAGATTAGAAAAAGCTATGCTACGTCTATTCCATATTGAAAAAAAGGTGATAAATGCGCTTTGTTCACGTTTTCTAGCAATTATTAAGTTAGCTGATCATGGAACAAAGCTATTAAGGGTTTAAAATTAGTTGTGCGTGTACTGCAGGTTGTCTGAGCTTAGAGCGAGCGAAGTGAGCACGCTACGCCTCTGAGGGTTCACTCCTAAATTTTCCCAGTTGATCCACGACAGCCTCGCAGTCAAATCTATATGAAAACAATAGTTTTAATCAGTTTGTGAATAGTAATATATATCGTTTTTAGTTAATCATAAGACAAATATTACGAATTATAATACGTTCTTCGTCAACTTCGTCAGCAGCACTCACAAGAAACGGAACATGAAAACTGTTCGGTGATTGGTTTTCCGGCAATGAATCGAAACATGTCAAAAAATTATTCGATTTTAATGGAGTTTTTTGTAAAGTAAAAGAAGTGCATAAAATGGAACAAATCAACTATGAAGCACTCACCACTAGTATTCCAGTGTGCACGATCAGCTTTGATTTCACCTCGCAGGCATTTTTCCACGTACGTTAGCGGATCGTAGTCAGCGTCCAATACCTATCACATATTTCATTAGATAGAAAAACGAATAATTTAACCACATATTACATGATTACTTCTTATGAAGCAATGTGTTAAGTTTGCACTTGCTGAATAGCCTAGTTTTGTTTAACAGAACTGAAAGATGCTTTGCTTGTAACACCTACATATATAGGTGATGGCATCTTCGAATTCGCAATCGAAACGTAAAATTGTTTGAGGATAAACAATTTTAAAGCGGTAAAAACCATAAAAGTACATTATTGAACGTAAAACATGCTGCTTGAAATAAAAACTAAATATAACAGTAAATATCCCATAATTGACCGGAAATATAAGGAAGATAGCAATGCTGAAAACTACATTGTTAGTTATTTTCAAATTGTATCATAACAGGAAGAAAAGAATTCGAACCTTAGTGATGCCGATGTTCCATTTAATGTAATCTTTATGATTTATAGGGGGAAATTATATCGGCATGCAAGTTTGTTATTTTGTAAAAAAAATATTTTTCTTTTTAAACTTGAAGGTATATTGAAAAATTTAAAATACCTAGATGGAAACTGAAAAAGAACGATCTGGCTTCAACCCTTCAGCGACCGTCATATGTTCTCGAAGTTATTTCGTGTATACTTTTAGATTAAATTATTTTCTAGAGGCCCTCAAAATTCTTAATACTTATTTACCACAGCACAATATCAATTATTACTTCAATATAATTTTACTTTGCTATATAATCATTGTTAATGAACAAAACGCAAATTCACAAATTAAAACCAACTACCGACCGTCTCCGAAGTTCCTTAACTCGACGATCACTTACAATTGTTACTAAGTTGTTGTCGAGATAGATACAACTAAGTTCAGCCGATGAACACGCTTGAAGTGGCCAATTAATAGCCTGGCTACTATGAAGTTCCTTACGTATTTCAGATACCAACCTCCCTGAGTAGTGCGATGTAGGCGATGGCAAGGCGCAGGGTGTCGATCTTGCTAAGCCGCTTCTCATACGGGAAGGTTGGCACGTGCACACGCAGTTCATCAAACGCCGAGTTTATACTGCTAAAGTTATAACGCCATACACACGTTTTAGTAATTACAATACAATATACATCTAATTTATAACTAAGTGTTTTATCAATATGGCAAGAAAGACAAAAAAGTGTTTTTATCTTCCATAAATCTGTGGGCAAGGCAAATTCAGCCAATGCCAAGTCGACGGTCAAATAAAACGTAACCTAATTTTGTGTGAGCATTTCGGCGTATGTTTATTGCGTGTGCGGCGGCAATTTGAAACACTGAAATTATCGTTATTATATATTCAGCTAAACGTGTAAGGATCTTAGAATTTCAATTATTTTCTAAATTGTTTGAACCATCAGATAGAATTAGTGTTTCCTCTAAACCTAATAAACTGTAATTTATCGTACAGATTATTAATACCCAAAAAATAATAATTTTCTAATGGCTTAACAAACATCTGACTACCTGATGAAGACACTACGAGACCAATTGAATCATTAGACAAATTGAAGTGCTACCGCCTGAGGAGAAATTATTCAAAAATCTGTTTTTTTATAATTGTGAATATACTAGTATCCTTTTACAAAAATATAAGAAAACAGTTTAGTCGGTTATTTTTATGCATAGTTCGTTTTTAAATCTACTGTGTGTACTGTTGTGTGTAAATCCATTGAGTATGGCTAAGTCAACTCTGGTTTATGTGTACGGTTGGTCTAATGGACAAGGTGTCAAAGCTAGACCCTAATTTCTGTTCCTGACAAATCTGACTGTTTCGCTTCATTTAATTTTGTTCTTTTTATATGTTCGATTCTAATTTAATATAATATTTGAATGTAATTGTCATCAATTTTTTAAACCACTGGAATTCAGGAAAGTGTTTTTTATACATACAGACAGGCGCGAGTTACCTCGTTCGTGTAGATTTTGAATAGATTTACTAATTTGTCTAATCTTTTGACAAAGTTCACCAGAGCAATCTTTATTTAATGTTTAATTTATTTAAAAACTTCGTTTAACATTAGTTTTATATTTTCCCTACATATATTTTAACAAAGAAATACAGAATAAGTTCATGGCTATATTTTACTTCTGTTGATTCGAATAGAACGTGGATGCAAAATTTGAATTCAGATACAAACTTTAAATACCCTTGTGATTCTGAATATATAGTTTAAAATACCCTCAATATAGGGGAAGATTGTGATCATTGAACCAGTGCTTTCATTGAACCATTATTATATTTCTAAAACTATAAATCCTAGAAGATGTAGGTACATCAAAAATATTGCGTCACTCATAATCAACGCAGCTCTCATCAAGGAGTGACGAGAAAATATAAAATTCAGTATAGATTAAAATTTATATAAATAGTATTTATTATATCTCAGAAAGCAAAATAGATACGATTATTAAATATTTATTTCTAACGCAGTATACAATATTTCTTTTGATAGTTCCATCCTTGATTTTTCTAATATTTTTTTATTTAGCTGAAAAACGTATTGTTAACAAGGGACCACTAAGGTCGGTTCTTCACTGAACCAGTCCAATGGTAGTAATTACAAAGGAATTAGATTTTTATTTTTTTGTTATATAATTACTGAATTAAGATTTGTTACTAATTATTATAAAAAAAAACACGAAAATAATACATAATATTAATAAATTAATACTCCTCTTATATATTCCCTAATTTAAGTGGTTAAGTAAATAATAACAACCTTCTACTATGGGATTTTTTAAATATTGAACAATATATTTACTACGTTTTAGATCGATTTGCTCATAGACAGACGTGCTCATAGATAGACGTATTTGCTCATAGACATTTAAACATCCCATGCAACCTAAATTTGGGATTGCTTAGAAAAAATCTTAATTTTCCTAATTATTTATTTTCCCGATTACGTATTTACGTAAAGTTTATTATATGTACCGAATACAAAATTCAATACAAATGTTTTATCTCATTTTAGGTTATTAAGAACTGAATTTCCAAAATTTACGCCAGACCATTATTTTTAAAAAACTTGTGCTCTTTTTATTTATAAAAAATATATTACAGGTATTAAAAATTTACACATTTCATAATTCATTTACACATTTCACAATACATTAATTTCAAAGCTATAACTTACTGTTCTTTTGACGTTCGACACGAATCGTGCATAAGAAACCGTAATTTTCTGTTGAATTACGACAAATTATGATACAGGTTCAATAGGACAAATAAAAAATCCTTGCGAATATTTTGTCCGACGGATATTTTGTTTTTTTTTTTTATTTTATATTCTATCATCGCGAAAAAATTTACCGGATCACGGCGGCGTGCCGCACCGTCGGCATTTAAAATAAACCCCCAGACTTTTAAAATAAATATCATTCAAAAGAATAACATAAAGAAATTTATTCTAGGAAACATGTCAAGAGCTCACTTTTAGATCATGACTATATATGAAAGAGATTTCTTAGTGAGTAGTTTTGGCATGATTGCCATGAACACATCTAAACCGCTTACTCAAGAGTTTGAGCAATCTTTGAATGTTTACCGCAGGACGGATCTTTTTGTCTTTTTTTTTGCTTACTCTTGTATATAACATTCAATATTTAACCAAATTAATTTATGAGTTCCATAAATTAGATAATGCTAATTGGACCACAATTGTGTTTGTATTAGCCTAACCTGCAGTCACATAATATTTTCTGAAATTGTTCAAGATAAAAATAGTTAAAAAAAGGTACATAAATGCTGTTTAGTAATTGTATAAGAAACGTATTTTGGGATTTAAATTGAGGGTAAATAAAAATATTCAATAAAGTTTACCATTCCCCATGTCTTTGAACCTACTGCACTTACAGTATAGGTAAAAAAATCTATTTGAAAATCTTGTTACGGTTCTTTACCTACTTAGCAATTATGTCAGTAACCTACTAAAATCAATTATAAATTGTGTAAACGTTTATCGTTTGCAAAACTCGAAAAGTGAATTAGAACGCGGGTTTTTTTCGTCCTTCAAATTAAAATTTAAACTTTATTAATCTCGTAGATATTTTTTATTAAATACATTTATGCACGTCTTGTTTTATTTTATTTATTTCTACTACTGTTTCACAAAATTGCCTTATAACATTGAGAAGATGAAAGGGTGGTAGAACTCCTCACCACAGCTGTTAATTCAACAAATTAAAATTACAATGTATGTTTTTATTCTGCGTGGAATCGGATGCGCCACTATTCGGAGGCATCCTTGTCAACCCTCATGGCCGGCAATGGCCAGGGACTGCGTTTGGTGTTACGGATATCCATTAACGGTGACCACTTGCCAACAGGTAAACTGTATACGTGCATATCAACTGTTGACATGATAAAAAAATCAAATCATTATAACTTTTACCGGATCGTTGATATATAAGTAACGTCAATTTATTCTCTCTTTTTGAATAGAAATTGTTTTTTAATCGAATTTGTGCCATCGAATTACAATATCCCACGGGGTAGGTATATTTCCTATACTGCTTGTAATCCGAAATAACAGCGACAATATAAAGAAAGTAGTTGTTATATGAATTTCAGCGATATGATTTTTCTTATTATTGTTCGCATGTGGAATTTGTGTATAAAAACGACCATTGACTTATGCCAACATTCTATTGCTTATTTGCTTATGAGCACAATGTCGTAATCCTTGCAGTTGTAATAAATCTAATATAATCGTTTATATCGTTTTGGTTCACATTTTGTTCATGGGTCACTGTGAGAGTACAGTTATTTATCTATCATGCGTCTGTTTTTGGGCATACTATGTTTAGCAATACAACAATTTGTCTACATTAGCTGGGTTCCATTTTTTGTTAATATAACATATATTTTTAATTATGTGGGTTTTTAGTTGTTGTTGGTTTTTATAATTATTGAAAGCCAGCCTACGCGTTTCTTCCACTTCCGTTGTAATAACTAAATTATATCTAACAAGAGCTGGCTTTCGTTCGAGTGTCTTACTATTAAATTTTGTAAATGTAGGCGTTATACATTATTTTATCTTCAGCATAGGTATAAAACAATGTATGAGTTTTGATTGAATATTTTCTTAATTCTATAACGTTAAAAGTCTGTAAAATATAAGACAGGCCGCGTTTATTGGGTAGCAGTTGCTGTTTAATCACTAATTTCTACGTAATCTACAAATTCTACAACTCTCTTGATATAATAATTTATAACAAAAATATCTATATGAAATAATTATAACAATTACTAACGTTTTACTTATTTACCATTTACCTCAACACGTATAAAATCTACTCGATCGATTTTAGAATTTCGTTATATTTGAATGAGTTCGTTAAAATGTTCCGAGATCATAGTGAGAACTCTGACTTAAGGTACAGAAGTATATTGTGGAAAACTACCTACCATTGAACTAAAAGGATGTGTTTTATTTTAAACTCCTACTATTTATTTAAAAATCAATCAGACAATTCTACTATAAATCCAGTTTCTATCTGCAAAATATGATCTTGATACAGACTAAAGCTATTTAAAATAGCAAATTCTTATCAAGACTGAAGAGTTGCAAGCTGGAGTTTAATAAATAATACAGTTGGATGAATAAATGGTGTGATACCCATTGGGTCCGGACCTCAGCATGCGACGACGCTCGCGGACATTGGCCGCAGCGCGTTGCACGCGGTACGGTGATCCACCGCAATGGTACTCGGGCTCCACAGCCGCATCCAGTAGGCCATCTAAAAGATATATTTTTTTTATAAATTAATACATTTTCGTCAAAGGGACTTTTTTTGCCGGGCTAAGTTCACAAATCGCGCCTGGGGAAAAAACATGTTTCGGTTCTTGTACACTAAATCTATACCTACTAATATTATAAATGTGAAAGTAACTCTGTCTGTCTGTTGGTCAATCACTCTTAAACCACTTAACCGATTTAAACGAAATTTGGTACAGAGATTAACTAGACCTTGAGAAAGGACATAGTTGAAATAGGGGATGAAAGTTTGTAAGGAAGTTCGTCAGAAGTTAAAGTCATAGAAATTGGTGGTAAGCATTTTGCTTAAATACTACTTAACATGTATTACAGGATTTTGAATAATGTCAACCCTTAGTAGTCGAAAAGGGGGTGAAAGTATATATGGCGACTTGGTTAAACCTTAATTTGCGCAAATACTGTTAAAATAAAATAAAGATTTACGTGTTTTTCCACTTTCTGATATTTATCCCCGGAGGGTGTAAAAGAGACGAGGAAAATTTTTTAATAAACGCATATCGAATCGAAACTGCTACACTTAGAAATTTGAAATTTCGAGTGTAGATTTCTTTTGTAAGGTAAACTTCAAATAGAAAAGGAAAACGACAAATATGAAAACAGGCAGTAAGAAACAACGGGAAAAAACCCTTAGTAGTAGAAATAGGGGATGAAACTTTGTATAGTGACTTAGTTAAAATTTAATTAATTTGCGTAAAACTTTAAATAAATACCTACAGCCTAGGGATGTTATGGAGCTCCGTAACCGTAACCGAAACTATCGTATATCTGAAATATATCCGCAACCGTAACCGAATCTGATAAAAAAGTTACGGATAATTTCGGATAGCGGCAGTCTAAATAAAATACGTTACGACAGATTTTGACCGGCCGAGCCGATTACGCTAGCCGCGTCGTTACAGTTTTAGACAGTTTATTGTTTTTTCTGTGACTGTAATACTGCATTATAACTAGAAATAAAGTCAAACTGTTACTGTTGTGTGTTTACTGTTATTTTTGTGTTGTTGTTTTTTTTCCAAGTTGTAAATCATCTAAAATCCGTAACCGAAACTATCCGAAACAATCGGATAATCCTACTAATGTTATAAATGCGAAAGTTTGTGAGGATGGATGAATGTATGTTTGTTACTCTTTCACGCAAAAACTACTGATCGGATTTAGATGAAACTTTACAGTAATATAGCTTATACATTAAAATAACACATGGGCTACCAATTATAAAGATTTTGTGTGATTTGGTCATAATATAATCATAAATATCAATTATGTCGGAAAAAATCCTGCTCTCTGAGAGCTATCCCGGCGTGTGCTGCATAAACCTTTGGAGTAACACGAAGATAATGTATCGTAGTAGGATTGTTTGTCTAAATAGTTCTGAATAAAGGTCCGTGACAGCATATATCTACCTTTTAATAGGAAGCCACTATATCCAAATTAGTGAGTCATAAGTACATTATAATTGGATACTTTTTTAAAAGTAATATTCAAATTCTTATCAAAATTGATAACTTTGTCGCTTTTAGTATTTGATGTAGATCAATTTTGTCTTTTACACAAATTAATTTGGAGGAATAGTTTAAAAGTTATCACGATAAGATTGACCTGAATGGAGCGCCGTTAAGAGTCTATTATAAGTCGGCGCGGGACGCAAAGCGCGACATCATTGACGGTTGCCTTTATTTTGCGGTTTTTTAGCTAATTCGATTCTCGAAGCGATTTATTACTTAGTACAGTGCAGTTACTTTTGTGACAGAGCAAATTCCACGCGGGCGAAGTCGTGGGCAAAAGCTAGTGGTGAATATATATTATAATAATATTATTCTATAGCGTGATTGATAAATAACTATGACATTACAATTGCAAAAAGTTGACATAAACTACTTATATATCCACATATCATAATACACGTAAATCATAGACCTGAACGGCTTGTATCAAATTCAAACTCTAAAACATTTTAATAATTTAGGAATTTTGTAGATAACACTAAAGCACGTCAGTTTTTACTTCTATTAAATTTCGAAAAGCAAAATCCTTAACAAATCTTTTAAATCAGCAAAACAATCGTATGTGGTGGAGTGAGTTACGTAACGTGGACTAATTCAGTAGTTGGATGGGTAACCGCTAGTGGCAATGCTTTCATAAACGATTAAGTATAGTTTCCGGAGGGTAAGTTGAGCCATCTTCCCTGGTAGTAAGAGTAAGGATATCCAACTAAAAGACATACCAGAAAGCAAGCATAGCCTTAAGTTGGCTTAAGAATATATGACACTCGCTTTGCCCTTTAAGCTTCGTTTCTCAATTACGGGAGCGAATCATGTTCTTCAAAAACCTTTTTATCACTGTTTTACTGCGTCATTCTGTCCTAAATTAACGGAAATAAGTTTTCTTGACTTATCTTTAAAATAACCTGAATAAGACAGACATGTCATTACGCTAAGTATAACATATATATTTACGTCAAAATTTATATATCAAAATAGATTTCGATTCTGATATTATGAAACGTGAACATTTAATTAAATTGACCGATGTTACCAATTTACGTCAGCTTCATAAATGGATTATACAAGCTTTACCTTCAGGCAATTTTCACGCAATCGAATGCAATCAAAATGTATTTATGTTTCGATTGATTAACTTTTATTAAGCCAATTTGTAATTTATTACAACATGATAAAATTGTTTTATTTTATAAAAGATAAACACATCAGCAATTATTATTTTACAAAACACAATGATTTCATCTTGCAAATTATGACACTGTATCCTATTACAATTCTTTTAAAAAAGGAAGATCTTAAAGATTGTCGTTAATAGTTATTTATGCAACTGTTGTATAATAAGGGTTATTAAAACACGAATGTGTGTTTATCACACGAGGTGAAGCCGAGTGTGATAATAGTATCACATGAGTGTTTTAGTACCTAATTATCAACAGTTGCATACAAGACTTTATCTACACCCACAATATGAAACCTCTATAAAAGATTTTGCAACAGTTAGCTACCACTTTACTATTTTTATTTTCTATGGAATTCGAAATCACATTCGATACGTGGATTTTATTGGTTATAGAGTTGATTAAATGGCGGGGATTCGAATAACCTACTTTTTTTTTACGGCGCACGAAGTTCTGGTAGTGAAAGGCACGTGAAAGACAATGTTCTTTTTTAAATTTCATACAGATGTTCTTTTTTAAAATTCATACAGATGTCCTTTTTTTTTAAAATTCATACAGATATCACACATCGAGCAGTAAGAATGTGGCTGTCTGTTGAGTAAACCCTTTGCACAGAAGGGATCGAAAAAAAACAAAGGAGTGTTATTATGAAATTCAGTACAACATTATATCATCCGTTTGGATGATATAATGGTTATTAGCACATTGGGTGTTTTAATTTTCGCAGTAAGCTGTTTCAGAATTTTTATAGAGGATTTAAAGCATGGGAGTAGATAAGAACTTTAAATTATGCAAAATATAATAAAATTTATTCCTTAATTTTACGCAAATACGTAATAAACAAATAGATATATTGAAAGTAGTTAATTCATTCCAACTAACGTGGATACACCTTATTGTGCAAGGCCTGACACGCACTTAGTCCGTTTTGTTTTCACTATGTAGTTTTTATTTAGATTTTTCAAGGTATACAATTTGTCTGTAACAATTCTTTGGTTGGTCTAAACTGTAAATTTATCAGAGCTCATAATATTATGTTGATTATTTGATTAGTATTTATGCGCGTTGTCCGACTTGTAATAGACCACTTTTAATTAATATTAAGCATAAACGCAGTAACCCGTTATTATAAAAATTCAAGCTCGCTGTAATCATGACTATATAATTGACATAAGTAGGTATACTATTCGGACTGGCAGACTTTACATTTATTTACATGGAACGATTTTACGATCACGAATTTATCCTTCGACGGAATACGTTACATTAAATTATTTAATACACACATCAATTTGCCAGGTATTTCCAATGAAGATGCGTTAAGTATTCAAACTCAGTTTTCGTAGCCTGAATGGAGAAATTTAATAGAGAGCAAAATTAAATTTGTGTTTCATAGTAAAATGTACGAGCAGTCCTATCATTTATTCTTATTATTAGAAGCACGGCTTGTTTTGATCTGAACTGATTGATAGAGTTAGACAACTGCGTCGCGGTCGGGAGCGGTCTGGGTGACCGCTAGTGGCAACATTACTTGAGCATTTCCTTGCTTGGGAAGGCATGTGAAGCCATCAGATCCGATAGTTATCGCCGATTTATGATCGAAAATATTCTTTACCCTAAAAAATTTGTTCATACACGTTTTCGTTGTAAAGATTTATAAGACTTCCTCATTTTGGTCAGGATTTTACAATTATTTTTAAATATAAAATAACAGTTTGAAAGTCGACGTCTCTAAACCGTTGCTGTGAATAAAAATCTGATGAAACTGGAACAAAAATAGATTTAATCAGATGTCACCTGTATGTAATTGTCGAGAGTGCTGATGGACGTACGCCGCCAAAGGGAGCTGGAGTCGCGTGCGTGCAGCAGCGTACACGCAAGACGGCAGCTCGGTGGTCAGCGACGAACTCTCTTCGTCCGAGCCCTCGGCGTACGTGAATTTCAGTCCCGTGTAGTCTAGGTGGCGATTTTCACTAATACAAAACCCAATTATAATAATTTTAAAGATTTTTCAAAACATGCCCATACGGGACCTAGAAACTGCCTGAATCAATATTTATAAATGCCACACTAGACAGATTGTAATTAGATAAGTGTGATTTTCTATAACATTTTGTATGTAGCAATAATTTAATTATTGAAAACGCAATAATAGCATATTTAAAAAAATGCTATAAATGTCATATTGGAAATTTGGAAAATAATACCTATTTATTAATTATAGAACTACTAATAACTATTTATTATAGATATTTATTTATTATAGAACATTTTTTGAATTAAAGGACGATGAGTCGAAGGAGACTTCGAACATTAAAAAAAATGTTTAACTAAACCAATTAATGAAATTAGTTGTTGCAACACAATTAACTAGGCTAGGGCGGGCCAATGATGGCAAAAATGAGCTTGTCTTTTTTATTTTTACAATTTAACTAATGAATTAATTTCTATAAAGTTTGGAGGAGGTTACGAGTATTTAAACGTTCAATTCGGATTTTTATGTTTATTTTTTAAGAGGGTGCTTAGTGAGAACTGTGGAACCCTTAACTTATTTAATTAAGAATCAATTTAAAAAAATTTGAATTCCTCCTAAAAGATATTTTATGGCAAAAATAAATATTGGCATATACATTTATTATTGCTGATATATATTTATAATGAGTTTCCAATTAAGAATTAACAGTAAATTCACTTACGTCAAAGGTGGAGAGGTGGAGGAGTCGGCCATCTGGGTGCGAGCCCCGGACATATTGCACAATTTTATTCACCACCAGCAATAAACTTTTCACTTTAAAACCACAAGTAGACTGGCACTGTACCCTCCAAATATAATCATTTTATACCACAAGGGGTGGATAATAACGTAAATTCTATCTTAGTTTGTGGGGATGAATTTCACGGACCGACAGGAGGAACTTAAGCTATGTAGCTTCGAGTACAAAGTTGGTTTTTAAATGACAATTGGTTGTATGTTAGCCGGAGGCACCACAAAGGGGCGGTGCTACTAAAATAAGGGTGAAAAGGGGCTGGGCCTGAACTCGTTTAGGGTAAATTGAAATAAGTGGTAATTTTAGATTATCAGATTTTTTATGCAATTCTGATATCTATACTACCATATAAATCTGAAGTGCTTCTCTGTCTGTACATTCCATTTATTTGTCAAATTTCTTGACAAGTATTCATTTTATGACTTAGTGATATCATTTTGACTATTTTGAAATTTTTTGTCTATCTGTCTGTATTTCCCGTTATAAACCCAAGAACGGTGTGACCGATTTTAATGAAAATTGGTGTGTAGTGAGAACACGTGATTGCGCAGATGATAGGCTATATAAATTGTTGGAATGCGTGTCGATGGTAAAAAAATATGATGAAAATATTTTACAGTGATAATATCAAAAAGCTTAAGATAAATGAATGGAATGAGTCATGTTATTTATAAATGATATGGTATTAAAAATAAGGTTACTTATTTACAATCAATACAAATGTAGGGTTGTTACAAAATAATAAAACATTAACTTTTAAATTATAACCCTTTTATAATGTTGGAATATCATTTTAAAAGATCATAACACCAAATATAATTATAGCAGCCTTTATTACATAGGCATGAAAATGTTAATATTTTTACCACTTTTCCACCAAATTATTGTGTTGCGTGTTTTGACGAGTTTTCAGTTGCGTAGTTCTAACCACGAACCGTGTCGTGGGGAAGCTGGGAGGCTGAGGTCTGCTCGACATCGATCGTAATATTTTGTTATGATTGGTGGAAGATGGCGTGTTCTTGACTCGCAATAAAATGCAGCATTCTAGAAGCTATCGCTCCTAAGGATAAGAGGGCGAGAGGAATACCGATGTTATAAGTATCAAAATCTCTTTTTATAACAAAACTAACGCAGTTGTGTTTAAGTAATACTTTGGAGAGTTCAACAGGTTTTGTATGTGTGAAATCGGCAGTCGCTAAATTGATAAATTGTATGAAGAACAAATTATCCCTTCAAGAAAATTGCATGAGATAGTTCGTTCAATAAAAGAGATATACAAAACACGGCACTCATACAAATGTTCATCTAACAAGTAATAGAGATACCTAATTTTGTTGAGTCTCTTTATCTTACGTAACCTACAGTGATCTTTATAGGGGCACATCGTACGTTTCTGTAATATATCTATACTAATAATAAAATTCTATCTGATCGCTTTCTGTACATGAACAATATATGAAAAAAAACATTATTGCGGGTCTTTAGTTGTTGGTTGTAGTTTCCCTGGCAGCTTGCTAGTAATAAATAAACGTCTTGCGGTCCCTATAATAAAGTCCTAAAGTTGATAGGTGATACGTGATTGTCGAAGCAGATTTAGGTAAGGATAATTTTTTAAAGAGGTTAAGATTGCGCAACGAATCGTGAAGTACAACTTCAAGTTTTTGCGCTATTCTTTATTCCAATTCAATCTTATAAGTAAGGGAATGAAGAAATCTCAACATTTCCTAGTTATTTATGTATTAATCTGCGTCATTGAGTCTATAAATTAGCGCGTCACCCTCAGCTATAAACAAGTAATTTGTTGAGGTCTATAATTTGGTGCTAATTCCCGTTCGGAAGCGAGCCCAAGTCGGGCCTGTAATTGATTTGTCGCGGCACGACGTCGTCCGTCATGCGCTTGTCGCGCCACGCGTTCTGCAAGCCTCGGTATGGTTCGCCACGTGTCACCACGCCCCGGTAGACTTGGCTCACCGACTCAGGGATCTGCATGGGACTTATTTGTTAACTTCCATAACAAACGTTGCATGATTTCGTCTCGTGAATTGCAGAGTGTTTGAGATTTGAGTATCGTAAGAATTCAGAGTAAGCCATGCACGACGTGTGATAATCATAATCGCTACGTTGTGTAGTGTAAAGGATTCCGAAACGCATTGCACGCATCGATCTCACATCCTCTATTTGGCGCTACAATATCCAATCTAATCAATCTAACTAGTATGTAGTAGTATCTTAACAATTATTCGCTGGCTTTTTAAGAGGTATTTGTATATAATTGCATAAGTTATTACAATACCTATTTAAGATTAATTATCGAAAAAAGTGAAAGAGTCTCGGAAAGTTCATTATTGAAGGTTGCATAACCTGTTTCTTCTATGAACCAGACAAACTACGAGTATGATTTCAGCGCTAAATGAGGTATAATTACGTTAAAAACAATTAATAACATGAATTAGAAGTGGAAAAACTAATTAATGATTACTATAGTTTATTTTTAATTATAGGATATAATTTTGTAATAACGCTTCGGGTAGCAAATTATTTTTCTTAACTAAAATAACATAGAATTACTAGTAGCATGTAGAATATTGTTAACCAAAGATTATTAGTGTTTCATACATCTTGAATAATTGAATCTTGGGCGACGTAAGAGCACAATAACTTTTTCAAAGTCAGGACTTACTTAGTTATTTCAACATTTCCTACGCTAAATAATCCGGGATATTTTATTTCTTCCATTATTTTTTTCGTAAAAGAATATTTTAATTAAATTTAAATGTTTAGATTTTGAATTAAGTTATTTGTTTACCACCTAGAAACTCTTTCAAATTGAACTATAAATAAATAAAAAACCGTTGAGTAAACAGCATAATTCAAATACCTTCTGTAACCTAAAGGTTTATTACAAACCGCTGATTTATGATTTATAATTCCAAGATTTATCCACGTCTCTACTGCATTACTTTTACATTACCTTTTGCATTATTTTTTCTTGCTTTCCCTATGTTTCTGCCTTGCTAATGTAGACATTTAAAAATATCATGTGTCCAATGCATTGTAGAATGAGAGCAAGTGTGAATACAAATAATCTGTTAATGTATCTGTATCAAATAGTATAAATTCTACTATCTATCTGTTTGTAAATATTTAATCTAGAAAGTTTAAGAAAAAAACATACACATCATTAACATTCCTTCACCAATATTTACTTTATTAGATTAATTATTAAATTAAAACGAAACGCTGAAAATTTTCTGCGAATGGAACATCTTTAGTTGAAAGGTATAGTGTACAAAGATTTAATAGACGCTGATAATCGAATGTCTTCAGCAACTTTTTCGGTGATGAAAAATTGGTTTTAAATTTTCTGTGAATTCACTCCTAGCAGTTGAAAGGCAAAGCAATCGGTACATCTAATAATATTTTTCATTATATATTTCATATACAGAGCTTAAAAATAAATTTAAAATAACGACCACCAATACGGGATTACGGTTAGCTGTCGGCTCTGGTTAATTTATTTATTTGGCTGCGTATGTTCGGTCGAGATTATCCAGTGAGAGGTTGCACGTGGGTGGTGCGGAGGGGTTGTAGGGTGGTGTGTCTGGTGAGTACACATTATACGCGTTGCGGTACGCGTGGCGCAGGCGCAGTCGGCCACGCGGCCTGCACGCGTCTCTCAAAGTGCCCGGAACATGTAGCGACGCCTTGCAAACTCTTCTCCTGACTGCACTTAATTAATCCGTGTCCTGACCTCGTATAAATATTGTTATTGCATCGAAGTTATGGGTTAATCGATTTTACTTTCATACTTTGAAGTGCATTCAATTTTTGCTCTTATATTACGGTGTTAAAAGCTTATTAGTTAATTTTTGCTCTTATATTATGGTGTTAAAAGACGAAAATGCCGACTGTGAAACTATGAAATACAATATAAACAATGGAATACTTGATACAAATATAAATTTTCAATTATACGTTTTGAGAGTAGAGTATAGTTACAATAAGTAGTATCAATTAAAGTGGATTAGTATCTAATGTTGTCACTACAGCCTACAATCAATCATTCAAGTCATTTCTTAAAATCTATATCACTGTCCGAATATTAAGAAACGTAAATCTATTTTGATCATGTTGATTCGATTACATTTTGTTTTCGTATGACGATAAGGTAAGTGACCGATATGAAATTCACAAAAAGACACCTGATTTTGCTTACAGAGAAAACACTATGTCATGTGTTCATTATCATAATTTTCCTACGTATAATGTGCATTTTATGCAAAATATAAGGATTTTTACTCGTCACCGATGGTCCCGTGCGTTTATTCTCACAATAGTCAGGAAGACAAATAGGTCCTATTATGTCAGACCCCAACCCGTATTAGTCTGTATGTTTGTTGTATTTAAGCATTTATTATACGCAATTATTAACAAGTCGTCTGCGGGCATACGACATTCAATAGTTGCATGTGGTTCTCAAAATGTAACCGCGTCTAGCTATATTAGATTATACACAATATGTCTGTTAAAATAAATTAACAAGTGCATGTACTGTTATAAATTAATCATAATGGTCTTGTCTAACAACCAAAGAAAGAATTAAGAATAATTATTTATGCGAATAATAAAAGTATAACGGCACAAGGATCCTATAAGTATCACGTATAAACCTCTTGAGAGATTTTGATGGGTTGCAATATTGGATATTTTCTGCCGCAATAAATGGGTCCTGAGGAACACAGTGTAAGAACAATAAAACGCCTAACTAATGATTGAGCAATTTCACAATTCAACTTGCGGGTATTTTAACATATGTCTATTACACTTCCATAGGTATAGATCAATGTATAATATTAACTACAATTTCTTTTACAAATTAACTATAAAAGCTTTGAGAATGTACAAATCGCGACCCTACCAAGTAGGACCGGAACAGGAGGGTTAACCGACGTCACACGACTCATCCCTACAACTCTAACAAGACCGGGTTCTATGGGAACAACACACAAATTATCCAAAAGTAATCGCCTAATGTGTTCACGCCATTTAACTAACACATTGAACACATTTTTCGAGTGTTTGGGGCAACATTTCGCGGTTTATCTTGTGTAGTGCAGTGGAAATGAAACAATATGTTTGAATTTTTTACTGGATTTCATAATTTTTCATATAGTAATTATTAGTTCATGATTTATTAACTAGGTATCTTGAATTGATGAATTTTTTTAATCTATAGTATTTTGAAATAAATAGACCGCAATTTTCTATGAAGTCAACTTTTGAAAATATTAATTTATTCCATTATAGCTGATATCATATTTACTAATACTAAAAATATGTGATGAAATACATACAAAAATTTAATTAAGATCTGACAAAAGGATACTCTATAACAACAACAAATTACGGCATGCAAAGTATCTATACTTTGATACAGGAAAGATATTGAATTCTTTATGTAAAAAGTAAAATTGTTATAGGGTTTAACCATTTTTAAAAATAAACTAAAGTAACATTAAATAGAAAGCCTAAGTCCGCCCCATTATGTAAACTCCGCTTGCGACAGTTGTTTTAAACTATGATTACAATTACTCGCTTATTACCCGCAATAGAATATAATTACACGTAAACATATAACAAAATAGTTTTATTGTCATTCGATACAAAAAGTCATTATAATACGATGTTAAATAATATTTAATACTTATTTCATAATTGTATGGTATGCATAGGTTTATACATTTCTTTTGAACAATATTTTTTTTTTTAACTGGAATAAATAAAATTGAAGTTTGCCCATATTATTAACCGTTTGTTTATGTTTATAACATCTTTAAGTTTTCATGTATATCGAGTACATTTGCAGTATTTTGACAAGATTTTCTTGTATATATTTAGATATTGTAATAAATACTCTGATTTAAGTACTTCTTACAGCACAACACATGAGCGTACGCTATTATCAAGTCATAGAACTCCGAGTAAAAATTTCTGACATGATAATATCGACTTTGAAATAGTATTTTCAATGTCAGGCAGGTACTCGGTTGTTGAAGTTAGGGTTTAAATTCCTACGATGATACTGCAGACGGACTGTACCTTTTGCACTGGGTCTGATGATCAAATTTTTCTCAAGTTACTATTATTCTGCGCATTGTAAGCGTTGTGAATTTTGACCCTTACAAATTTTTTTTTTTGCAATAGGATAATTTATAATAGGATACTAGAGGCCAGTAATGGGATCGTTATGGGTTCTTAGGTAAATTATTCCCATCTTTTTTTATGTTCACAGCCGACAACGATCAGACGAGCCACCTGATGGTAAGTGGTCATCGTCACCCATGGACATCAACAAGACCAAAGGTATCACTGATGCGTTGTCGGCAAAGAAATGGGAAGAAGGTTAGAAAGAATGTACTGGCTCTCAAGCCCCCAGTCGGAACACGACGAGTCGTTTGGCGGCTGACTCAAGCAGGAGAACCAGGTGAGTTTCTCTTCGCCAAACAAAATCAACTTTTTTTAATACAAGTTATCTTAAGAACAGTGAATTATAGGTATTGATAAAAAAATTAATAAAACTTGAAATCATTTATAATCAATAAAACATTCATGTTATTTTAACATCTTCTTGCGACATAATGTTTTTATCCAGTAAGATGACGTCTCTTCGTTACAATTTGAACTATGCAGTTGCGAGGTAGTGAAATTACCCTAAGCGCCTTTTGGTCGACTTCATCAACGGTGTTTAATTAATGTGTTTTTATTTAACGTATCATAAAATTCACACAAACTAAACACTTATAATATAAAATGTGATAGATATAACATAACGACATAATTTTTTATAATTGTTTGTAATAGTATGGACGAAAGTAAAAAACATAAGTAAAAACTATAGTTTATGTACTTTAGTAGTTAATACGCTGTTAAAGAACTATTAATGGGATTGTTTGAGAATTTTAAAATACGGCAGAGTGGGAATAACATACATCCTAATATTTCTCAGAAAATACTGTATCCATCGTGAATGTTCAAATGTGATTGTACTGATGATGTGCGGATAGTTTTTTAATTCATCTTTTGTCGAAAACTTGAAGAAAACTACAGAAAAAGTAACAAAAAAGAATGTAGTATTAAAATTACACTAGAAAGGCTTACTGCGTGGTAAGTACATTACGACACTATTTTTGTACCAAATTTCATTTGATTTCATCGAATAATTTTCATACCCGATTGTTTTAGGTGTAATGATATGTGATATTTCTAAAATAAAAAAAGAAACATAAATTCTGAACCTTAGATTTTTGTTTGCGTAAAGAATTGTACAAATAATAAGTCAAAGTAATCTCTAGCTAAAAAACTTTTTGGACCTCTGTAAATGGGCCTGTATATATATATGTATATATATATGTATATATATATATATTAACAAAAATTGATTACAGTCATGGATCGTACTTAGTACCTTTTAAACTTGGTAGTTATAAAAAATATCGTCTATTTATAATTGTATGTCTGATATTCTAAACATAACATCGTTCATGACAGTATTTAGTATGGTAATTTATACAATAATCAGTATAGTTCATTATAGTAATAAGTAGTAATTAGTATGATTAATTATATTTATTTTGTCAACCACAACCACCTGTATCTTAAATTGCTGTCAAAGTACACTTTGGAAAATATCATCTATTTATCGTTTGTCATCAAGTGCATCATGGGCTAATAAATATATTTCATAATCACCTTCTCTGCTATTTCCATTAATAAGTCGAATGTATCTTTACCACTGTAAGTGGAACAGATTTCAAGAAAATTTAATATATTTTTTTGATCGCTCAGAGACAATTCTCGCGCCCTAGTCAACAGCCGGTTTTGGTTTTAACTCATGCACTCCTAATTCTTCAGTACTGGACTTCAATTCCACGTACTTATATCTGAATGCCATTGAAGTGAAAATCAACATATCTATTAACATTAGTCCCGCGAACAAAAAGAACTCCTTCCACTGAAAATAAATAAATGAAATATAAAGATCCCATCTTTTTTTAATGATTTTAAAGCTGCAAATAGTCAAGCACGTCACTTATTTTTGGAATCTTAAATTACAAACTTTAGTTAACCACAGATCTAATTTATTTTTATGTACTACTGACATTAAAAAAAAAATTTAATACATGCAAATTTCAGGAAGGCGGATCATGTTAAATATGAAACATTGTTGCGCTTGATATTAAAAAACTAAGCTGAGTCACTACTAAATTTGTAGTCACTTTTTGTATATTTGATCATATATGTGTCTGATGGCGGTTTAGCGGTTTAATTATACAATAACAAATATCTTAGATCAACAGATATAAGCTGTTGCCATACAACAGTATGATACATAAAAATAGCAGCTGCATTTGATTTTATATATTCTAAATTATTTTCGCCATTACCTGTGCATCTAAAAAGTTGCCTTCGACGATAAGTACCACGATGAGGTTGCCAAACGCGACGGTGAGGAGCCACACCGACTGTAGTACTGACTTCATGCTCGCAGGCGCCTGCGTGAACGAGAACTCTAGACCGGTCACAGAGAACATTACTTCACCCATCGTCATCACCACGTACTGCGGCACGAGCCACAGAATGTGGATGGTATTCGGCGGAGTTATCATTACTACGTTTGCCATCTGAAAATAAATGATTTTATTGTTTTTAATCAGCTACAACAACATTCATCAAAAGAAATAAGAAAAGCTGAACAGATACAGTGTACCGATAAAAAGACAATTGTAATGAAGACATCAAACTTTCAATAATATGAGTTGATAATAAATATATATATACTACATTACTACTTAGTTAAATTACTTACGTAGCTTCCTATTGTATCCTCATTTAAATTGATAGTGTATACTGCTCCTGTTTGAAATGCATAATCCCTCAGCAATTTATCTCCATTAACAAGGACATCATATGTTCCTCTTTTTATTGATTTTTGTGTGGTATCATTACTTTGAGTAATCAGTATACTTTTATTGTTATTATTATTCATAATTTGAATACTTACTAAGTCATTGATATTTGCTAAAAATCTAAAAAGAAATAGAAAAATGTTATTTGAAGCATTTATGTCAGAAGCTGGCTTTAGCACGTAATAAAGTATGTTTCATAGTTATTGAAGCATGTAATTCATTCAACGTAGCAATTTCAATGTTTACACAGTTTGGTATGAAAACATTGACTGCCATGGACAGATTAATTTTCTTTATCGCCTTCCTTGTGACCATTTCCATGAAAAGCGATACCACTATGCATGTTTGCGCTTACATTATTTTCTCGACTTTTTTTATGCAAGTATATTTTCACAAAGTGAAAGTAAAATTAAATCAAGGAAATATTATTGGAGTTAAAGAAGTTACCGTGTTTAACGAAAAATTATACTTTGCTTTCTACTGCGTTCCCTACGCAAAAAGTCCTACTGGACGATTAAGATTTCAAGATCCAAGGCCTTTCAAAACATTCAATAATACTTTTGATGCAAGTATGAAATATCATGGTGCATGTGCACAGGCGCATATTGTTCACAAACAAGCTTTGTATGGCCAAGAAGATTGTTTGCACTTAAATATTTATACGCCGTATGTGCCTGACCAAAAATATAAAAATTTAAAGGCAGTTATTGTGTTGATTCATGGATATTCTTTTACTTCAAGTTTTAGTCACGTGTATGGTCCTGATTTACTCATAGAAAATGACATTATATTCATAAGTCTAACGCATCGAATAGGAGTGTTTGGATTTTTAAAATTAAATGACACAGACTCTAACGGTAACATGGGTTTAAAAGATATCATTGTCGGTTTGAAATGGATACGAACGAATATTAAATATTTTGGTGGAGATAAGAACAAAATAACTATTTTGGGTAGCGGTTCAGGTGGTACGTTTGCCTTATTATTATTTCTTACGAAGAATAGAAAATTATTTCAAAAGTTAATCATTCAAAGTGGCTCAATGTTTTCTCCGTCTTTATTCCAAAATTTGAATTACTCAGAGAGAGATAAATTGGACAATAAAATAAAAAAGGATGGCTATAAAGACTACAGAACTGCACCAGTGCATGCTTTAGTTATTGCTTCAAGTAAGATATATTCTTCTGAGGACACCATTAACTTACAAAGGCCTTTAGTTCCATTTATACCTTTCATTGAAAAAGAATCTAGAAGGTCTTTAATAACAATACACGACTTTGACAATTATGAAAATAATAAAGATAAACAATTTGATATACCTATTCTCACAGGATTCACAACACAGGAAAGTATTTCTGAAGTGATACCTTTTATTTATAACCAATCGTATTTAAAATCACTAGGAAAATATTTTAAGTACATGGTTCCATATTCAAATGGATGTAGTTACAATTATAGTGCAAAAACCTATACTATAATCGCCGATAGAATCATTCAAAAATACTTTAAAAAATACCCTGATATATCCCTTGAAGAGTTTTTGAAGTATACCTCAGATGTTCATAAATATCCAATCTACAAGTTCATAAGAACTCAATTAACTCATAGTAATAGAAAATTGTATGTGTACAAATTTAATTACAATGGAAAATTTAACGTAATTAAATCAACGTCATTGGCGGGAGTACGTACAAAAGTGAAAGGTACAGCACAAGGTGACGAATTATGCTACATTTTAAAATGTGAGCCACTTTGGGAAGAATATGTGAAAATAAAAAGCGACGTTAATAATCGAGATAGAATGTTTATGAATGAAATTGCAACTATGTGGGCAAACTTTGTCAAATTCGGCAACCCAACGTCAATCAATTATAACGGCAATATGTCATGGCTACCTATGACATCAAAAGAAGATAATTTGCTACTTTTCGGAAAAACAAAAAACATATTAATTGATTCAAGAACAGAAGCTAAAATGTATTCGTTTTGGAACCATCTTTATGATGTTTATTACTCGCAAAAACATTGCAGTAATGTAAATGATGAATTGTAGAATTCAATGCTTAATGTTTTTTTGTAAAATTAAATACATTATTTTGTAATCATTTCTATACTAAATATTTTTGAATCTATTATTGGTATTCTATTAGTGGTATTGACAGATATTTCACTGTAAATATAAACAAATTTACTAGAAAAAAGCGTTTCGTACCTGACATGTACTCCATCAATAGCTTTGTCATTGTTATCAGTAAAATTGAACACTCCATTATTTTTGATGAAGAACGAATTTGCAGTTTTTTCCATTAAATGGAATTGACCACTGTATGATATATTTGGACATTCACTATTACTTTTCCCTTGAAGGGAGTAAGGAAGTTCTATAAATTTATCAACTACTATATCCAGATTTTCATAAACTCCTAAGGGTCCAATCACAATCCCGTCTGTGTTATTAATGTTGAATTTGATCATATGATCTGTGTGTAATGTTAAATTACAGTTATAGCCATTATATACCCTCAGTTGTGCGAGGCCCTGTGATACTGGAGTTCCATAAGTAGGCTGGAAAAATTAGTGAACGTTATATTTAAAATAAATCGAATATCGGTTGCAATATAAGAGTATATGATGCTATGGAGCTAATATTTACCAAAAGATTTAATTCGACAATTCCAGATATAACAAATGCACTTGCTGCCAATAAACCACCCCAAATCATTTTATGTAGAGGTTTTCTCACTAGCTTGCACCAAGTCAGGAAAGGATAAATTACCTGAAAAAATACCTTAATGTTAATAAAGCCCCATAAATTTAGTACAACAGTGTAGGTGGTACAATGTAACACTTACTACTTCAAACAGAGGAATAAAAATGAGTATAAGAAGAGGATTTAGCACTTGCATTTGATCGGCCTTTAACGTGAATGAGCCGATATCTTGATACATTCGATCTGCTTGGAAAGTCCAACGAGAGCCCTGAAATGTGAAATATATATAATATATAAACATGAATATAAAATAAAAAAGGTATATG
>PDGT01000004.1:1875740-1916408 GCA_003671415.1 Megathymus violae | reverse complement strand
TCTATTTTTACAGTTTATCTTTGAAGAAATGGTAAACCCGCTTATTAAACAGTTCTCCAAAACTGCGACGGAATCACGTTGATTTTAGATGATAGCCTAAGATGGAAGGAGTGTAATTAATAGCCCTAAAAATAATCCAACAACAGCTAGCAACAACTGTGAACGAGATCCATCAAGCAGGCGGTACATAGTACAATGTCCTATAAAAGGCGGAACTAGGTGCCATTGTCCTTTTTGTTCTTCAGAAAGGGAGATAAGCTGGAATTCAACGATGGATTGGACCCGTAGCATCCCAAAATCACTGTGCATTATCGTACCTGCTGGTCGAACAAAGCCCAGAATACTGGTAGAGGTATAAACAGAACGAGTACTCGGAGAAGGCTCTTGATATCTTCAATGAGATTGACGTCGTACTTGTCCTCGGCGTGGTCCAGCCAGTGCTTACGTTTTTCCTTCGTCTTGCACGACTTTATCACGGCGTGCTACAAAAAAATTGGTAAGTTATAAATGACCTCAGCCAATTATATTCACGATTGACATGCATCATTTATTAGAGACCCGTCCAAGTACCTATTGTAAAGGGCCAATTAACTTTATTTAAAACTAGCTGCCCGTCCGACTTCGTTCAGATTGAACCATTATGCTAATTTATATGTACGTTTCAAATGGTAAAGTAATTTTTCAAATAAGTGCCATGGTTCCGAATATTACCTTCCGCATATACACAAACTTACGAAATTGTTCTATTTATAATATTAGTATAGATTCTTTCGGATTCAACAACTGATTATCATATACATACACTTAATATATGGACCGTTTATTTTAAAAGCAGTATAAGTCAATTTTCTCTTGTTTGGAGAACATTAAAGGTTAACATATATGTATTATTTAAAAAATGTAGGCAAATTATATGAAATCTGGCAATGTTCCTACTGTTTTATCAATATTTAAAAAATAACTGTAAAACTAAACATTGCATTTTTATTAAAGTTTTAATGAAAAGAAAATACTATATAAAATTTCGACTGTACTGATGAATTTTCCAAATACGAGTATTGTATATCATAAAAAGCTTGTTCCCAGAATTCGTGCCGTTTTGAAGTGATGACATTTCTTACATAGGACAATTGCATTTTATTTATGTAAATAAGTTAAAATGAAAAAAAAAAATAGTTTTTTACTATAATTCTACATTGCAAAGCTATATAAATTTGATCGAAAACCTGATTAATTGACTTTGTACCTGACTATTATTATTCTATAGCAATAGTCTGAGAGATATATATATATACCATACAAAGACACACAATACATAGGCACACAAAAATAATTTTGTTCAGTGAGCCGAATAGGGAGTTACTAAAATCCATCCCTCAAGCGGTGCTGGGTCTGCGTTTGATGTTCATAGAAAATATTACAAAGCGTTTGTTGAAGAGCAGTGCATCTGACGTGTTGTTTCTATTCCGGGCACTCACAATAAATGCGATCCGCCCAAAACGCTGCGGTAGGTGTGTGTGTGTATCGTGTAGTATATACTACACGATATATTCCGATAATACTATATAGTATTATCTAACTATTCTTGAGTTGATTCTAACATACAAAAATGGTACCTAGATAAACGTAATTTACATGTTAACTTCTTTATACAGTAGTATATAATAAACTAATATGTAACTCTAAATTTACACACGATAAGTGGAATTAATTCTCAATCTAATGCATTACAAAAATTAATAAAATAAAGCAACTGCTTCAGTTGTTTTTTAAGTTTTATGTTTATTTTTGTACTTTTTCTGTCTCATTCATCTGAATTACCTATTAAACTTTATGCGCTTATTATTCTTTAATGTACGTAAATGAGATTCGATTTTTGTGTATGAGTAACCGAATATTGCTTGTTAATCATAATTTACCTACTTTAAGACACTAATGAAAATAATAAGAGTGAGTAACTTTGTTGATAAACGAAAAATATGATAAGTCCATAAAATATCCACGGATAAATTTCGTTATCTTACGGTATTTATACTCATGAGTCAAATAGCCAAGCAATATTTTACGGTCTATGAAATATTTCATTAACTGACTATTGCTCATGTGTCTCTCCTACAACTGTGGAAGTACGGAGCGCTCACCGCTCCAATCTGTAGATGGATTAATAATGAAACCGGGAATCGGAAGTCGATCGAGGTGTCTAAAAGCATCTAACAATCGACAACTTACATTAGATCTAATCAACAGAGACTGTGGGTATACAGTCTACCCCATATGTAATTGTCGCCTACAGGCTAAACCCGACGCCTCGCGCGGTCGGATGTTACTAAACTGATGATTTTAGGGCGCATCTTCTGCAGCTTTAAATTACATTGTTATCGTTAAAATTAAATTAAATTGTTATCATCGATTAATTGAACAAAACAAATCTTTGTTTTGAGGTTAAATTTCTATAAATACAAACGTACTTTGAACAGGTAGGTACTTACACCGATGCAAGAAGTAACTCGCGCTAACACGTTGCCAGCAGGGTTCTTTATAACGTACAGTCTTTTACCCGCCATGAAGAACACTGAAAAAGTATAAATTATTTTGACAAATTCACCCTTAGGCCGTAGCAAAATTAAGGCAAGAGTAACGTGCTAGCCAAGAAATACCGTTTTCTCATTCGCATCCTACACTAAAATCGACACGTTAAAAACAAAACAAAAACGTTTAGGGTTGAGCCTACAATTAGGATGACAGGCATCTATAGAATCCTACAACTAACTTTTACGTTTACTAACTTAACTATATATTATCTGTTATTATGTTGCTCTCCCCGTGGAAGTGAGTTCGGTTTCACCCGTGGAAGCCACACTTCTTCTCTTGGGTCGTGCATCATTTCAAAAAATGTACATCTTTACTCAAACTCATTCTGTTTCTATAAAAAAAGCAAATATATTATTTTAAAAAGGCTCCAACCAATTTTCGTATAACAGTACGAGTACCCTCCGAATTACATTGGATGGCACAAAGCCTACCGACTTCCAATAGGCAGGAACTCTATTGTTCAGTAGCGGACATCACGAGTAGGAAAGGTTGGCTTAGACACAAAAATAAAACTACCTTATTATAAAGAGAAATACAGTCCTATGGCCTATTTGAAGTAGATGACGACTGATATTATTTCTAAGGACAAGAGGTTTTTAGCTAAAATCAAAATCTTTTTGGCTATTAAGCAAATGTAAAATTTTTTGGCACAGCTTCAATAGTAGAAATGAGTTTTCAAAAATCTAAAAAACGTAATTCGTTTTATTATATATATTATTTATTTCCTGTAATTTTATTGTGTATAAAATTTATAAATAAAAATTAAATAAATATATCAAGTATTGTGTGTGTTTACATAAGTCTATAAATAAAATTGCTTGGTATCTGTCTAGGAAATATGTCATAATATATATAAGAATGCAAAGTAAGTACTCCATAGCAGGTAGTAGTAGATAGATTTGACGACGCCGCGTGGTATTGAATATTTATAATTATTAACAACACGACAATAGGCAGTTTAACATAGAACGCACTGAGGGCATATGATATAAATCCCCTCGAGCATTCATCGATCCCTTCCGTTGTTTTATGGCACTTTTTGTAAGATTAACATTTAGTATTTTCAATTTCAGAAAGAATTAAAACATTATATTATTAATAAACAAATGAAAAGTGTATGCATTGATATAGTTTTAGATTAGTAGTAATTACGTAAGTAATATAATGTTATTTTAATAATAGAGAAAAAGCTCTCCACACGTAGTTCAAATATTTACTTTAATCTAGTTTTTCGTTCCTGGCATATTTCCTTTCATGACAGCTATCAGAAGGAATTGTAAAAAATCTACTTGCGAAAATTTTCTTGACGTAAATGTAAATTCCAATCACACGATATTATATTTGAGCCCGAAAAAATTATATGGAGAAAAAATTGGAATTGGAATATTTGTGGTTTTATTGTTAAATCGTTCTATTTTCAAGATAAGTAATAGCTGGCCAGTTTCTTTTACATATAAACTACATGACCAGGTAACATAAAGTTAATATACTAGCGTAATAAGGAACACAGTGTGCGAGTAAGATTTCGAGCTTTACGGAAAAACCTACTTGCGAAAAAGAGATGAAAGTAAATTTGGCGAAGGACTGTTTTCAAACTATTTACTCTCCATTAGTCTCCTGTCAAAAAAGCAGTAAACACGAGGATGTCGTGTTCTCTGTTAGACTGCATAGTTACTTATAACAATAACCCAAACGAAATACTACTTAAATACTACTTTCATGATGTTTATTTTCATTGAAGTTGAACTTAAAATTATATATTAAGATTAATGACATGCAGTAAATGCTCCATTTTATGATATAACTTATTTTCCATAATTATGTGTAAAATAAAAAGATATTGTGTACGTGAAAATGATACCGTTTCGTACAGAGCTTGCTCAAAATCTATCGATAAGTGGATAATTTTTAAATTAGTATAAAATAAAGGTATAAATATATCTTTTTTTACCTAGATTTGTTCATATTTTGCCTTTTTCGTTTCCGTTACAGCTCGTAAACACATTTGACAGAAATTATATTAGACTGTTATAAAGGTGCAACTTTGGCTTTTGAATAGTATTAACTCCATAGATTGATAAAATTTGGCGGATTTTATATCTGTAATTATTATGATATGACAATATCTGGCGAACGTGATATCATATTTATTGACTAATTTTACTACTTCAAGGTTTTCTGTAAATGCAGTTAAAAAAAAAATGGGTTCGAATGTTGAACCAGATAGGTAGAGTTCCTCCCAAAGTTTACTGTAGACATTTTAAAGACAACTATTTCTTTGTACGAAATCACTGACATCTTGTTAATGAAGAATCTATACTTACAAAATTTGTTGGTTAGTTCATTTCCGAGTTATATAGATTTAGATCAAAGAATTAATGAAAACCAATAAATATTATTAGTCTTATTTTCTTTAGTACCTTTTAATGACGTTTTGTTTAATTCAATCAGTTTACAAATAAAAAAGGTATGTTAATATAAATAATCCTGTCCAATAAGATTAAGTTTAGACGAAGCGAAGTAAAGAGAAGTTACTAGAATTAGCATGGTATTATTTATTTTAACATGTAATAAATAATCAAGTGAACGAATTAAATATAGCAAAAAACCTGCGATGGAATAGTCGACATTCATGTCGATAGTGTATGGACGTGAATATGAAATCACTAAAAGTCACTCACACAAGTGTCGTTTTCCCACACATGCACATTTATGTTTTGATGACGCGATGATGAGGAGTGTTCGTCTATTACATTAGTATATTATATTTATGCCTGGTATATGATATTGATTACAAGTGTTTATGGGTTGCAATGTCATTTTAATTTATTTTATTATACTCATTTTATTTTTTCTTAACACCAGTCATTGTCAGATTCAATATCCGTTTTAATGCCTGCGATATTTCTGGCATATACATAGGTACTATCTTACTAACAACAATGATCGTATGTAGTACGTTATAATTATGATTCAGAGCAACATTACATTGTGTATAGGATATGTTTTGTATTTTATGTTGAGAACTTACAAATAGAAATGATCATAAGTATTCCAGGCACTCCGAACGCCAATGAGTAACAGTCGTTTTCACCGAAGCAATGGACGTCCGCTCTCAGGATAGGCGTGAGGAAGGTAGAGATGAGGCTTCCAGCGTTGATAGAGAAGTAAAAGAGAGAGAAAAAGTATCCTAGATACTTTTCTTGTTCTGGTAACTTGAACTGGTCTCCGCCGAAGGCCGCAACGCATGGTTTGATACCTCCCGTACCAAATGCTATGAGAAGCAAGGCTAGAATAGTGAATTCCCTGAAAAATTTATAAATATTATTCAAAAATTTAACGACTGAACGATAATTTTGTGACCTCGTACATCTATCTCATAGCTGATTCCGTGGTGCGATTATTATTGCGTATTTTAATTAATGTAAGGTAACGTAAATTAATTTATTATAAATTTAGCCCATTTATTGTGTTTAAATTAATAGTTATACTTCCCATTATCATGATCTCACCGTGGAATCACCTGCGAGTTTAAATTGTGAGATTACACAGAATTACCGTACTGACTAGAAATTACTGCAAACAGAGGAAGAAGAACACACGTATAAAAATAATACATATGCTAAAATGGTCTTTTTCTTATTGGCTTTTTCGTATGGACCATGCCGTAATAATGGGATGTAATTAACTACAATAATAACTAGGGACCTTTGATTTTCGAACTTGAAATTGATGGAAAATGCCGGGATAAAATATTTTAATTAAATAAATCAAAATAAACACAAATATATTTTTTCGATAAAGATAAATTAATAACCACGAGCATTATTTATTACAACGGGCGTCAATATGTACATGAAAAAACACATAAATATATGAAACCGTTCATTTTTAAAAGCAGGGTAAGGTAAGGGGATTGGACTTAAGCATCGAAGAAGCCCCTTAGAGCTCTTCCTTACTGAATAAATATTAAGAGGCCCATTAAATTCAATTAGGTTTAATAGTTCTATAAGGGTACTGATTTAACTTTTGATCTTATTGAAGATCTTTAACTATTTTATGTCTCAGTCGTCAAGGATGCTGATGTAAAGGGATGGTTCGTAACTATGTTATGTTATGAGTTGCATTTAACAAGTTAAAAAAAGTGTCATTACTTAAAAAAGTAATCCAAGCATCCCCATACATCTATTTAGTTATTATTTCTGAACCTGGTAATTGTAAAGTGATGGAACAAAGGATTTACCATGAAATTAATGGAATAGAGCGATTTCATTATGATTATTAATTTAAAAGGTTTTACCTGTAACATTTATTATTGTTTAATTATATCTAATCGAATTGTTTATAGTGACGAAACTTTATCCTGAATGTGTATTTAGCCAAGTCGATGTGCTTCCAAATAAAATTATAGCAAAGATTGAGCTAATTTATTTGATACAACGCGAACACCACCTTATATGCTGAATCGTATTTTATGAAATATTCGAATTATACAAAAAAAAATCAATAAGCAGAAGCTTGTTACGAACACATCCTAGCGCACGGCGTTTCGAAGTTGTAGCCGTGGATTTGTTCAGGCCACTTCCGGAGACGGCCACCGGGAATAAGTGGAGGACACTTGTACCCGGTGGATCGAATTGTTGCACTAATATCTGCTATAAGTTATGAACGTGCTCGAACGCTTGTATATGACGTTATCTTACTTCATATGGCGAGCCTAGGAAGTTGGTTAGCGATAATGGTGTGCAATTTACTAGTGAGGTTATGCAACGGCTTTGCCAGGTGATGGGCTCTAACGTCTTCTTATCATCCGGAGGCTAACCTGGTGGAGCGTAAAAACCGAGACCTGAAGCCGCAGATGGCTATTCTTGTTAGGGAGGACCATAAAACCTGGGATCTGCAATTCGTTTTGCCATAAATTCTGCAGTCACTTCTAGCATTGGTCAAACTCCTGTTAGGACAAGAGATGCGCGCATCGATGGATGTCTTGAGTGATATGCGAACTATAATTGAGAATGACAATTTTGTGTTTAGTATAACTCCCTATCCCAAAAGGATTGGTAATACCTCGTTAAACGCAAAGGATGTTTACGAAAAGACTCAGGCGTCGCAGAAGAAATATGCCAATAAGCCTCGACGTCTCTCTCCTGATTACATAGGAGATTTAGTGTTATTGAAGACTCAAGGTGCTAATGAAAGGGTCAGACGCCTAAGTTCATACCGCGCCGCCGTGGTCCGTATCGTGTACAGGGTATTAATAGCCGGTCGACGTACTTCTTAGAACGTATCAACGATAGTGTTACGTTGGGGAAGTATCACGTATCATTGTTGACCCTATTCGTCCCCTATTCAGGAAAAGCGTAGGAGAGGAAGGCCTCGGAAGGCTAACTTTTTAGTAACTCTTTTCAATCTTTTAACTTAGATAAAACTAGAAAGCTCAAGAATCAGCTTAAAATCAAATACGTTACTATAATAAAGAGATGGTGAATATTTCAAGCAATAATCAATAAATTGATGGCCAGAGATAATAAAAATTAATGTCTTTATTAGTAGTACTATAAAAAAATTCACCGTATGACTACAATATTATTGACATTAAAAATGTAGATTAAAGATAGCAAAGCCAAATTTGCAGGCTAGCTTACTTTTGGTAAATGAAGTAAGACGGTGTTGAACCAAAAGTCGAGATTACTTACAGTTGGGGCAAACTGACTGGCGGCATAGCTGTTACAGAAATCAGTACTGTCCCCGTTGCATACACCAATGATAGGTACAAAATTGTTCTGAAAAAAAAAATACATTGAGATGGCACATGGCACATGGCACACATGGCACTTTCTTTTAAGGGCCAATTTTGCCATAACACTAGTACAATTTGATTACCTTTTTCCGACTTATAAATATTTAAACGTGCAAAGCACTCATACATAAAGTGGACGGTAATAGGTTGAATCTACCTGTATCCGAGGAAAGCAAAGATAACTCTTCTTAGCAATCGTTCCGAATATGTATTGTCTTTTTTATAAATGAATATTTTTGGTATGAAAATGGAATAACGGTAATCTAATTATTCTTTAGAAAACATACATAAGATGGTGACAAATATGAAAACTCATTGTACGAGTTTTTGATCAAAATATTTTCTTGTTTTAAAAGGCACCCTCTGTTAACGACTGCGACATTAATCGACCCAAGATGTAAGTCGAAACATGTTAATTTCAATTAAGTAGATTTTGTAGTAGCAGAAATATGATAATTTTTGATGGAATATGTCATCGGTTCCATTCAGCCTGTCTGTTTCTGTAAAAATGATCTCGTCAACATTCAATACACAGCAACAAAAAAGAGTATCTGGAATACACACGATAATATTCCTAATCACATGAAGACATATTGAGAAAGTTTATTAACATAATAAATCTTTAACATGTTTACTATGTTTTTCATGTAATGTTTTTGTTAAACTTTCTTTAATATATTTACTATATTTTCCATGTAGATGTTGCATGCTTTATTCCATTTGTAATGTTGGTGCATTGAACAGTTTATGTTGGCGTCTTGTGTTACCTGAACCGCCCGAGCCATCCATCGGCGATCATTGCGCCGAGAACCGGGAAGAAGTAGGCAAACATGGTGAACACGTGGTAAATAACCGTCGCTCCGTTGTCACTGTACCCCAACTTGTCCCTGAGGTACAGCGAGAGAATCGCTACAACAATGAATTAATTATCATTACTCAACTACTAAAATGTTCAATTCTCATTAGTTATTATTATTATTCATTCTCTTCGTTTTAGTGCACATACATACTATAGTGATAAGGCTGGATACTAGTTAAGTAAAAATAGTGGTGAAGTCATGAGCGCATTTCTTTTAAGATTATTAAGCTTGTATTTTCATTTACACAGAAGTTGTGGTTCCTCTTAGGTCTCCCATAAAGACTCAAAAAGTAACAGCTTCTTTTTAAAATCATGTCATTAAGGTACTTTGGAGGAATTCGATCTTGTCAGCGAAAGCCTACAAGTTATACAGCCAATTGCCAGCCCAATTGAAAATAGGGAGATACTGCAACCGAAACACGTAAAATAACATTTTATAATCTATGTCAAATACACCACGAACTAGTACCGTCATTATTAAATAGGATTGTACAGAGCTCAGGTCAGTTATCTTCAACAAAAGGAACCGTTCGATAAAGCGACAAAGAACAATTTAAGCCATGATTATATCTACCTACTTTAATTATTTTCTGTCTGTTGTCTGTTTCATAGATTAATTACTAATTATCATCCATTACAATAGATATTTATCAATTTTCATAAGCAACAAATTAAAACCCAACACCAAATCTTAGGTGGTAGAGGGTTCTCTTAAAATTGTACTGTACATATTTCAAATGTTGTATATGAGGAATAATAATATGCACAGTTAAATACTAGATGCTTGAAATTTATTAGTGTAATAAAGACATTACTTTTTCACTGTTGTTGTAATCACTGCGTGTCAGTGATCTTCAGTACTTACTGAAGTCCATTTATTGTGTGTATACTTGATTGCTTGACTCGGATCTTAGACATAGACGACCTTGATTGTTAAAAATACTCTTATAAGAGGAACCACAAGTTATAAATTAGTGTCGCAAGAAAGTTTTTGTTTAATTGCTAAGCCAAACATTTTTGCCCTAATATACAGATCCAAGGGAATAAAATCAGTGCAAGTGCTAACATGTGTACATAGAAACTATAAAATCGATTCAGTCATTTTGCGGTAGTGATACACATGAACCGGAATATTAATGAAATAAAAAATAATTGCTTGTGTATGTCTTATATTTTTCAGTGGTGTTTTTTTTACATTGAAGTAAATGTAAATATATATCTCATAGGATAGTGTATCCGCCAAAATCAAGATAAATATAACACAAGCACTTTTAAGCAGTTACATAAATGACAGCTCACACGATATATTTTATGAAGAGATAAGTCCAAATCTCGAAAGTCAAGAGATTACGAAGATATTGGCATTTACACAAAACATAGAAATATTATTGGTAATATTATAATATTATTGGTGCTGTTTTTTTTGTTATTAACGTTTTTTTATAATGACAGGAGACAAACGAGCAAACTGGCCACGTAAGAGGTCAACGCTGTCCATCGACGCCTTTAAAACCGGAGACGTCATCAACGCGTAAATGTTGTTAATCAAGCATAAAATGTATTTGATAAAATTCTCGTAATATCCAGTAATGGTATCGAAACACATTTTTTTTAATATTTGATATACAGTAGGTTGGCAGCGAGTCTGACAAGCAAAACTCACATCACCATGGAGGAATACAAGGGGTGGCTGAAAAGTTCTGAGCCTAGTGCACTAAAAGACTAGGTAAAAATCTAAATAAAATGTATTTCTCAATATTGTCCTCTAGTATATAGCGTTTTTACACCCCTGATTTTCGCATTTTTTCCTTGTTAATGCTTCTTATACAGCCGCTTACATTTCTTCATCATCCCCAAATTCTAGTCTTTATAACACCTTTTTCAAATATTTAAAAAGGAAGTAGTCGTTGGGAGCTCAGCCCGAATTGTATTTTGGGTGATTAAATTCTTCAAAACCAGTTAGCCTCAAGGCCTGCCTCGAAAACGCGCCGTGTAAACTAGAGCATTGCTTTGCAAATAAGAAACTCCGATGCTCACTTAGTCTCTTCTTTTGTAAAGAACAACGCCATTTAAGTTTTTATAAAGCGTAGTAGGTAGTAAGGGACAGTGAAAATATTTTTCGGAATGTAAGCAATTGGTAACACTCATTCAAATACTAAAAATTTGTGTTCATAAGTTTGGATGTCTATTTTTCACTTTGAACTTCTCTGGTGGTTTTACACCTTTTTTATCAACTACATCGATTCTTGTTATCATTTTGGATTTAATTGTCACATTCGTAATTAGTATACGGATACAAATTTCCAGTAAATTGTATCTGCCCACGTCTAAAAACTTGCGAAATATCAAAACGGCACTGCATGTGTCGAGTGGCGTGAGGTTTTTTGGTACCTAGCGTGCGCTATCTTTATTCATATGTAAATGGTTGTTGAAAATATTTCTAATTCGTTTGTTGCTAATGCTCAATTCTTCTGCTATGTGCCAATTTTTTGAGCTTTGGCTATGTTTTCCTCAGTGACAACGATGTTTTGCGGCCCGATTCTCTGCCTTATTGACATAATCTAGTCAATCGTTTTACTATGGCAGTTGATGGTACATACACTCCGTAAACTATTGCATTTTCTTTAAAATTTCCGTCGGCGTTTTTTCTATTGTTTTCGGGGAAAATGAATATAGATTTTTGTTTGTCGATGTTATCATCTCTAATTTACAGTTTTTTAGGTTTGAGAAAAAAATTGTTACATAAATAGATATATACATGTAATTTCATTTGTAATTAATGATTCAGGACTGCTGTTACGGAACAGATAAGATATATTTTAATGTATATATTTACCCGAATATGCAAAGATTATGCATTAGACATTAATTTACAATTGCTCATACCTAACTTAAAAGGATAAATAGTAAGTAAATAATCTTTTTAACATTAACATTGATCTACAAGCCACTTTATTTATAATATATTATTATTTATATATTTATTTTTTTTACTCGTCAGTATCTGATTTCATATATATATAAACGTTGTGAATGAGAAAATTTCCGATTTTACCTATAGATTTTCATTCCTCGATAAAAATCATCTTCATTTATATAAAGGTTTATACGCTTTTACGCCATTGACACTGAATTAGAAGAACTGAACTGAATTAGTAGATACGTAAGGGTCGATATTCGCCGTACGTCGGGTTGTCGAATGAAGGAACGGCACACTCTCCAAATGATTTGAACCTTTATCGCTCTCATGTAATATATTGTTTTATACAACGTTTAAGGTACCTTAATGTAGGACCGCTTTGTTTCTTAATTTTCTGTCTGTCTAACGATAGGTATTGATTTACTATTATTAGATACTAAAAACAAATAGTTTTACACGCACATTGACAATGGACGTCATTATAATAATTTAAGTTGACCTGATACTGTCATCAAGAACATGGGCCATAATAAAATTATTAATATTTCATTTTAAAAACTTTAAATAAGGATAGAAAAATAATATAATTTTAAGGCCAAAAAAGATTAGATGTAAATTGTACACTGAATAATTAAATTATAAAATACTGAAATCGTAAACACTCATTACACTGCAAATATCCTGCCGCTATGGATGATTGTATTTTACATTTACAGAATAAAAGTACTAAAAGCATTATTAATAGCTTCTTCAATTTTATTCAAAGTATTTATTTACACCTAGTCTTATAAACTTCGGGTTAAACCCATTGTCTCCAATGGGTAGGTACAATAAGACAATACGTATGGCCATTGTTTGTATCATAATTGATGGTGGTTATGACCTTTTAGTCGTAATCAGTTCATCACAAAAATATTTTTTATTTGCTGACAATATAAACTTACTAAGATCAATGTTACGTAGAGGATATCAGGCAAAAAAGAACGAACATTGCCGCGCTACCGGACAATAAATCTTTCCATAGCGCTTACTACTATCGTCCGTCGTTTGTTTACTTTGATATTAAATCATTACATACTTGTGCAATGTTGTGTTTGTAATCAAATTATTCTGTTCAAATTGGTTCGACAAAAATTTGACAAAAGTATGGCACTATTATATAGGGTGTTATTGAGCTTCTTTCATAAATTCAAAAAATCTCGATATTTTTCTTAAGGGGGACACTCAGCTGAGGGTTAACTAATGAGATTTTAATTTAGTTAGTTTAGTAAATAATGAGCGGCAGCAACAGAAAAAAGTATATTAAAAATTGTACTTCTTCTAATACTACAATTTCTGCTATGTTTATTTTTACAATCTCATTCAATTGAATAATAATAATAAAGGATGAATAATTAAAAATAATAACATACATTTTACCTAACACTTCATAGTAAATTATACTAAACATTCCATACAAGTAATAAATTCCTTAATAATAAAAAGCGTGATAAAATTATTTGTTTAATAAGAGTATAACGAACTGCCTGATAAATACGTAATAGTTAAATAATACATTATGGTTCAATAATACAATATAGTTAGCACAGCATTATTCTTTTAAGAATTACTATACTCGTCTGAAGTATGAAGTAGGGTACTTCATAGTATTTCAATTCACTACAATCACATTAGCAAAAACGGTCATCATAATAAGGAAATGACGAGTGTTAGAGAAACAATATCAAATTTGAATTAACTTACTTCGCATTCCATAGTACGAGAATCTTTCACAAAACTCATTGGTCACAATAAATCCTACCGACTTCGGATACGGTAATTTCTGAAAAAAAATTGATAAAATTAATACACACATACATACAGTGTTATACAAATACAAGATTTGAAATAAAGACGAATATGATTAATTACTTTACACTAATTCTTACAGGTATTTTATTAATTAATTTCCTAGGCCCAAAAATATTAAGTACTAGCGGCCCGCCCCGGCTTCGCACGGGTGTACTTTAATAATAGTTTCCGCAGCGTATGAAATAAATTTTTAAGAAAATTTTTTTACACATTAGTTCACATTACTGAAGTTTTAGTAAGGATCCTTTATTTTTTCTAGTAATAAATATAGCATATACTCAGGGATAATGTAGCATTCTATATTCTTTTAAATTTATTCGTTACAAACATGCAAAAGTACAAAGCTTTCCTCTTTATAATATTAATATAGATGGTTAGTTACCGACTTATCCAGTTACATGAAAAGAACATTTTACTTCAATGTATTATAATTAAACGGTCACTGAACTGGATTTTTTGACTTAACGATCTTGCTCAGTGAGAGGACATTTCTTGCGAAAAACAGTACTCTAGATACATAATTTTAACATATTAAATATATTATGCTGTTTCTTCCCCTGGACTATAAATCACCGTTACGTTAAAGTACATACTGTAAGCAGTAAATTACTTGGATAAGGACGATAGCATATATGTATATACAGCATATATACGATACGATATATGTGACAGAATAAGCAAATTAAAAAGTTATTTCAAATACAATTACTAACCAAAAATATCAGTGGCTTGCTTTAAAGAAAAGTTTATATACTTAATTAATAATTGATAGGTGATATGTTTGTATGTTGAGCTGAGTTGTCTATCTCGATAGATTAAAAATAAATAAATATAGATTTTTTATTATTGAATTGGGGTTTATCAAATCAAGCATAAAACAGTTAATTGAAACCATCTTCCAATTATTAAGCAACATTTGGGAGATCCCATCACGAGCTTCCTTACTGCTCTGGTACCGGATTCCTTTCATAATGAGTAGGGTCTTAACAAACGCTGATATCACTTGAGTCCTGTCCAATTAGAATTAAGAATGAACTATAATTTTCAAAAAAAACTTCGCAGTTATTAACACGACTAGTAAAATAATATTTGAACATATTTAAGTTGGTGATTGTGAAGGCAACTTCCACTTTTTTTTGTCAATATCCAAGAAAGGACCAAACGAACAACCATAACACCAATGGTTTTACTGTTGTGTTTACAATGTCGATTGTTGTTGTTATCGTCGGCTAATACTTCCAAGTGTAATTGAAACTTTTAAAATATTTGACGGTAAAATCTTAATGGGGGTTGGTAGATAGCCAGGCAGTTACAGCACCCCAAATAATTTTATTATGACGTAAGATATCTGTTACGAATGTTCAATTCGCATGTAACCCCAATTATAATGATGACTGGTTGAGAGCGTGAGTATGACGTGCGGTTTATGGTATTATGACGCAGGAAAGCGTCCTTTATTTTGAAATAAATGCCTGTAAACGGTAAAGTGTACTAAAATCAATTTTATATTATATTCAAGCCGCTTACTGATAGACAGGAACTATGAATGCGGGGAATATCAATAACAGAACTGACTTTCATCGTGATATGATAGTAAATACCTTTTAACAGCTCTATTAAAGTAGTACTGAGATGCTAATGAGAATAAAAATATCTAATTACTTATCTATATTTTCGTAGACACAACTGAGAAAGTTACTAAATATCTTATTAAATAGGTAACAGATATAAATATATAACATCGTTTTACTCTATATTCAGGGATTATTTCCATCATATTAATCATGTATACGTGATACCATAATGTAGGTATTGGGTAATAAATGTATATAAAAATTGTGTCCTCAAATTTCTAGCAATTTTACATGGTGTTTATAAGCATCTGCACTTAACGTAACCGGCTCAAACTAGATTTTACGTGTGTGTAGCCATCATTAATTACACCCATGACTCGCGCGGTAGACCACCGCCGTTCGAGCGAATCAAAGTTAGAGACGTTACTAATTGTTTGTGCTGAACGTTAGTTTGATAAATACGAGTGTATATTTCACAAAATTTAACGCTCGACATTCTCCAAAAAGCTTACTTAAGGGACATTAACAACCAGAAAAACTGTAAATCAGATCGTGATATTATTATCGCATGGAATCAGATATTACAGTAATGTCACTGTCATTTATGGAAATTATATAAATAGTTCTTATGTGCCGTATGATTAAAGCATTTAGTTGCTCTCAACTTAGAAGGTAATCTCAAAGTAATTTCAACATGCCAAACCAGTGGCACCGAACATACGCACAAACAACGGCTTTGAGTGGAAGAGGGGGGTGGGAAGACAGGACCCTCTTGTGGTCTACCTATTCCCCTTCGCAGTGGCACCCAACTTCAACTCATGATTGACTACTAGTAATGCGTAATATAATTCTTCGTTGCAAATCTTGTCAGCAGTCCTGATTAAGCATTGATTTTATGTCCGCCACTGTGCTGCTTTTGTCTCCACTGACAGCTCTGTTGTTAATTCTGTGCTCGACAAACGATTTACACGTTTGAGTTTGAACAAGTCTATATATCTTTCGCATCCTGGTATATCCTCCGGTGCCTCTGAAATAGGATCCATGAGGGATAACGTTTAGCTTGAATTATGACCAGCCACTAACCTCGAAGTAGTACAGGTTAGGAATCAGCCCAGGATTTCCGAAATGGCTGCCACATGGTAAAGTGAAGAATGTTTATAACATTTTTATTTCTAAGCCTGATGCCTTGTCGATTCAGAAATATGAAGAAAGTAAGAAAGTCTTGGCTCTTAAGCCCCCAGCCGGAACACGACGAGTCGTTAGGCGGCTGACTCAAGGAGGAGAGTGATAGATAGCTAGGCAAGCTTCACGCTGTTATGATACCAGTAATAACATGAATGGATTAATAATTACTTTTTTTACATAAATTTAATATTAAAATAAAAATTAAATAAAAATTATAAAATTTAAGATGTTGAACGCACTAACTTATAAGAGCCTATTCACTCTCCTCTTGAAGACTCCCACATCGTAAGTAGTCGGGAATACCGACGCGGGCAAGGTATTCCAGTTCTTTGCAGTGCGCATAATGATTGAAGACACAAACCGCGTCGTCCGTGTAGGTGGTACGTTCACTACGTAAAGGTAGATACCTGCCGTACGTCGAGTTGTCCGAGGGAAGAATGGCGATGGGGGGCTTAATTTGAACAATTCCTGTGCACACTCTCCAAAATGTATCTTATAAAAGATCGAGAGGCTGGCAACCCTGCACCTGTGCTCAAGGATTAATTGCAGATTGGTTTCAACCAGATCTGGGTCACCAATGAGCGTCTTTGCACGCCTCTTCATCGAGTCCAACGCAGATAGATGACATTTGGCAGCACCAGCCCAAACGTGACAACAGTACTCCACACATGGTCGAATCTGAGCTTTATATCGGGTTAAAAGATGGCTAGGTGTGAAGTACCGCCTCATCTTCGCAAGAACCTCCAGTTTCCTTACATATATATATATATATATATATATATACATTTCTTTTGAGCTTTAAAAACACATTCCTTGTTAGTTGCATTATCCCAGAAAATAATTCCATATTTCAATGTTAAAGCTACATATGCATGATATGCGTTGACTACTGCGTTTATGTTGCGCCAAGTTCTTAGGATTCGTAGTGCAAATGTGAACTGGTTAACTTTTTTGCATATGACATCTATTTGGGTCTTCCAAATCATTTTGCTGTCGATCCAAAGCCCTAGAAATTTCACGTCGTCCGTACAATTAACAGCCTCACCCTGATACCTTAGTGTAATATTTTTCTGATTGCATCGTTGTCTAAAGTGCATTATGCTACTTTCATTTATGTTAGTTCTCAAATAATTAAATTTAACCAATTAATTATCATGTTTAACGTCTTGTTTGCATCGTGCTCGTATGTTTCAAAATCTTTTCCAGAAAATATTATTGTGCTGTTATCAACAAATAAAATCATTTAATGATTGGTAATATTTGGGAGGTCATTAATATAGATTAGAAAGAGTAATGGTCCTGATATACTCCCATAGGGTACGCCCATTTTAACCATTCTGGGATCAGAGTAATATTTTTCTTGCAGTTTATGTTTAACTGAAATTTTGATAATCTCAGTAACTTGGGTTCTATTACTCAAATACGATTCTAACAAGGCTAAAACGTTTCCCCTCACTCCGTGCGATTGTAATTTTTGCAGTAATATTTTATTTTCTACGTGGTCAAATGCGCGTGTCATATTTAGGTACAACGCAGACACCGATATTTTCTTATCCATATGGAATATGATATTATATATTAAGTCATAAATTGCCATGTTTATATTCTTATTCTTCCTAAATCCTTATTATTCTTTAGTAAATATGTTGTATTTCTCAAAATATAAGTATAAGCTATTATACATATTTTTTTCTATAATTTTTGATAAAATTGGAATTAAAGCAATGGGTCTGTAGCATTTCATACTTTTTCGATCTCCTTTTTTAAATAACGGTTTAATTATTTAAATTTTTAATTATCTGGGAATACACCTTGTTCTATGCATAAATTAATGATATAGCTCATGACAGGAGCTATAAATAAAGAGACTCGTTTTATGATGTTTGTTGAAATGTGATTGAATCGAATTCTGTGCTATTTGTTTTTTAATAGTTTTATTATATTAACGATGTCATGTGGCACTGTAGGTGTCATAAAAATTGAATTGAAATTATTAGATGTCATAAAATTATAATTAATGGAAGTTGTGTTATTTAATTCAATTTGGTCAATAAAGTATTCATTAAAAGCTTGTGCAATATATACAGGGTTTCTTAGATTAATTTCATTTGCTATTATTTCGTCAATGTTGTCCTTTGCTAAAAAAAAGGCTTATTGCTATTTATTATTTTCCAAGTCGCCTTACTTTTATTCTTTGCATTTTTAATGAAATATTCATATTGCGCCTTTTGGGTCAGGTGTATGATTCTTTTTAGTCTCTTAGAATATCCCACATATTATTGTTTTGTAATTTCACTTGGTTTAAGTCTATATTTCCATAAATATTCTCTCTTTCGTTTGCTACATGTTTTTATACCCTTTCTTATCCATTTTATTTCATTATTTATTTTTCTTTTAACTATTTATAGGGAAACATAAATCATAGAATAATTTAAAAGTCGCATGGAAATTATTAAAAGATTCTTTTGCGTTAGTTGCGTCGTAGCAGTCTTGAAAAGTTAAAGACTCAATCCATTTTTTAAATTTCATTACATTTCCTTGACTATAGTCACGTCTCTTGTTAAACCAATAATTTAATTTATATTTGTTCTTAGTAGGACAGGTAATGATCTGTGCTGTATGATCTTATAGAGCTAGCTCCATTACTTCAGGTTTGCTTTCACCTATATTGTGTATAATATTATCAATGCATGTTCCGCTGTAGATTCGGTTTGGCTTTCGGATTGAGAATTTGAAATTTTAGCCAATTTTTAATTGCTCGAACAGTACAGAATATTTATTTTTCTTCAGCAAGTCATTATTAAAATCTCCACAAAATATATAATGCCTATTCACGTTTGAAGTTATAATATGTAGTATTGTCTCAAAATTATCAAAAAAAAATGTCACATGAGGCAGATTCCATTTTTGGTGATCGATACAGGCAAAATATTGTTACACATTATAAATACGCTATAAATATATTTTATATATTAAATAGTTATAAATACGCTGAATGTTTGTGCTTCTCAGCCTGAGCACATGCGGCGTTAAACCAAAGGCGAGCTTTGCCACCGACGGGAACGTCAGAAAAAGGGATGAAGTAATCCATCGCTTGATGTACCATATACTGATGTACGCGGTGCACGCTATAACCGTATAGCGTCTGTGCAGCTCGATGGATCTTCAGAAAAAAAGCAGACCTCACGCCAAGGATAAGATGCAAAGAAATGTCGCATCTCATCCCAATGTGCTGACCTGTAAAGCCATATTCGCCGGCCACCGTGGGAATCGAGTTCAGGAGGGGAGTACACACATTTCACCAGACAGCGATCAGAAGTACCCAATGGAGAAGAGACCTGCACGTCATATCTGTCTCGATCGGTCGTCACCAGAAGGTCCAGGCAATTGGCTGTGTGACCGTTGACATCAGGCACCCTAGTCGCTTGCTTTCCCAGTTGGAAGAGACCAAGCGACATGGCAAAATTCCACGTTGCTCTCCCAGCATGGTCGGTCCTCTGGTATGTGAACAGCCAGTCCTGATGACACGCGTTAAAGTTAAGACCAGAAAGACCAGTTAAGCCGTAGAGTATCGATGAAGGGCCTCATCAGCTGCCACACTTGAGGTGTTCAAATAACCGAGTTGTCTTGTGGTCACCACTGTGCGATCGCTAGACACAGGAATACAGGTTCTTGTCGACTCCAGTATCTACCAAAACCCAAACTTTAGAGAAGGTGGGGTCTTCAAAGTGACGGAGACGCTGACAGCAGACGTCATTACGGGCGTGCACGCAAACTCCGGCTCGAAGCTGGAAATTGTGCTCGATTGTGTAACCTGGATAATCTAGGTACGCCACGCTAGATGGACATCCAATCTGCGTTTTCGTTAGGAAGAGACAGTGCGGCTGCGCAGTCTCTAAATGGTGGTGAACTGAAGAGAGATTAGAGTGCAAATCACGTTTATTTTTGAAGTGCACTTTAGGTGAGGGGAAGTGCAGCCGCTGTGGAAATTACTCCTCTTGCGTCTCATTATTTAGTTAATGGACGGAGTGAATAGGATGGGAAATGGCAGTAGAACGAGGCGTTGCATCGTTGACCCCGCGATAGAGTCGGTGTCGCCGCGTCATTTGGGTCTTAGCTTGGAGACTGCGGGAACACCCGAACCCCCCCGGAGATCGCCATCAGGTCCCCTCTTCCGGTCACCAACCGTCATGATGGGGCCACCCCGGATTTTTTCGCAGTTGGCGGGGCAGCCTTTCGTGGATGGCTGTCCCACTACTTCGGCCCCGTACTGACTATGGTCGGCCAGCGGTGCACCGTGCTTCGGATCCCGGTACCCTCCAGAGCTAAGCTCCCGATGCAACACACAAAGCAACTCATCACGACCGATCTCAATAACGCAACGCAACTGTTTAGACCCATTCCCCATTCGGCTTCATCAGACATCATGCCGGAACACGACGAATCGCTTGGCGGCACGCCTTTAGCTGATGAGTGGTAATCAAAGCCGGTAGCCGATGTTATGGCCTACCACCGGAAGTCCCCTTTTAGTCGCCTCTTACGACAGGCAGGAGATACTGTAGCCCTATTCTCATCCTGAGCTACATGGAGTAATAATATTGATAATATAATCCTTACGCAAATAAATAAATTAATAAACAAAAATAAATAAAATATCCTTGTAATTGACACAGCAAAATTTCAAAAGTAAGTAAATCTCTTTATCAGTAGTCATATGAACCAGCTTATCTGTGCTTTTAACACGCAGCCAGTCCCTTATATTTCCAATCCATGGGATTCTTCTTCTACCAGGACTTCTACTTTCTTTTATATTGCCTTCAATTTTTAATTTTAATAAGTTATATTTATTGTTACTATTTTAGTCATAAGTTCTGGCTAGAAAATCTAAAACTTAAATGTATATTTAAAACCCTACATAAAATAATCATTTAAAGAGTTAGCAAGTCGTCACGTCAAGTCGGACAGAATAATTAGATATAATAAAATCGCGTAATTCACTTTTATATGTCACAGAAATATTAATTTTTATTTATTTTTTAATGCGGCGCGAGTTGACCCGGCCGCGATTAACTGATTCGGCCGCGAGATGAGTTTCATAATAATAGATGAATTATAAGAATATTTAATTCGAATTTCACGATATTTGACTATTAGCCTATTGAGATAGTTATATTGACGAATGCATTTAATGAACCATATCACCCTTTAACTTAATAGCACATACTTATCTAATTTTACAAATTATAATATACAATTAAAAATTATTATGCATTACGCCTTCTCAGTTACGAGGAGTCGTGACCCTTGCCCTAAAATGGGCTGCTAATATGTATGTAAAGGCGAAATAGATGTAGGTATAACTGACAAATACATTAGATAAGATATCCTCATGTTGAAGTTACTCATTGATGCAATACCTGCCTTAGATAGATACCACCGAAATTGGTTAACATTTCACTATTATCGACCTACATACCGTTATGGCCGTTTACATTTTACGTAAACGTATGAAAAAGGATAACACGACATTAATGTAAGCTAATGTTAAATGATTACGTTTCGCAAGTTAAATGATGTAATATTCTATTTAGCTATTACGTAAAGTTTAGTTTTGGCATTGTTACAATAAAATTAGCAGTAAATCTGACGTTAATAGTAGACATTATAAGATTTGCAAAGATAGGAGCAAATTGCTTATATTGTATCAAATAATTTGTTAGTGATGTAATATAATATGTTACATCTCCCTCCATTTCAATTACTTGTGAATAAAAAAATTACCATTATCATGAAGAGTGACGTCAGTTTTACGTGGTAAATTACCGAATTTATTTAACATTCAAATATGTAGTCAGGCAATAAATGTAAAAAAAACGCTAATATATGAAATGTTTGTGGCCCGGCATTCGATATTGCGTATGAGTAATAGACTTATAAAACTTTTCAATATGGGTTAAATTTTAAGTTCAACGCAGTAAAATATATTATATATTAAATTCTATTAATGTCTCTAGTAATGTAATTTATAGTTTTTATTTTAATAATTTTGTTGCACTTGGCTGTGTCATGGTCGATTAGTTAAACTCCAATCGATAAGGAAAACAACATAACGACATCAAGTAGTTTTATCATTGTCTACGCGATTGGGTCAAGGCAAACACTGCGGCGAAAGATTTTGCGAAGGTAGGAGCAAACTATTGGCTAATGCAGTGACGTACGGCGAGAAGCGTCACTGGACAACTTCATGCTTCAATAAAGACGCTCTCTATGGATGCATTTTAATTTATCTTACAGATTTGTGTCGCTTCACTATAGTTTAGTCTTATCTATGTACCTACTTTTACAGTCTTCGTACGTAAAATCGACATCTTGTCGACAAGTCAATACACGTTTCGGTTACCTGTTTATATATGTATGAAAGAATAATTATATATTAGTCATCATACGTAGACATTAAATTAAATAATAATTACATGCAAAATAGGGTAATACGCTTATATCAATTATTAATTAGATATGTACCTATATATATATTATTACGTTATTATTATATACGTCCATTTGATATACGAGACTTAACTGCACGACAAATTATTGATAAACTAGTAAATAAGAATTCACATAACTAACAAAATTTTGATAAACTGCCCATAAAACACAAATAAATATTTTGGTGGTTTGTTTATAAAATTCAATTATTATTATCATATATTTGTGTATTTATACAATGTAAAGCGAGAACGAAATAAACAATGGCACAGTTATGCTTACACACGATTACCTTTTAGTGTATTGAAGTAAATAAAATGTAAAAAAAAAAAAACATTTCCATATTCACACCTTGCTGTAGGAGGATGTGTGTTGCAGGTGGCATGGACATACACAAATATGACATCACATATTCGTATAATGTTCGTTATATTATTAAATTCAATGATCTTTTCTTTCGAATATAAATTACATTCATCGATACGTTGTTGTAGTATTGGATCAAATTATTACCACCTAGTGACCGCAGCCCTCGCCTCGCTTCAGAAAACTACTGTTAACATTTAGAAATTACAGCCGCATTATTTCAAGGATGAGGTTTTCTAGTTCTGTGCACTAGACATATAATATAATATAATATAATATAATATAATATAATATAATATAATATAATATACATATATATAATAATATAATAATATAATATACATATAATACCTGTAGGCAGGTAATAAAAAGTTTACGTACTGCTCTCTTAATAGAATATCGATATTAACATTTATTTCCTATCACGGGAACAGTACCATTTCTAGGATAGATTATGACCCATAATATAAGGTACTAAAATGCCAAGTATGGTGCAAATCTGTTCAGTGAATTTAGTGTGATACGTGATCAGATACACAAACAGACAAAAATTCCATAGAAAATATGTTTCGGTCTTTATATCTATAAGAAAACTATAGAATAAAATATATAAAATGAAATAAAATAAAAAGTTATAAAATACAAAAAAAATTAAGTTAAAAAAACTTAATGTTGAGATTCGGCCCTATTACAATTTTACGGTAATTGAATTGTGAATGTTAGGGTAATTTACATTGGATGAAAACTGAACACAGTTTTTTTTATAGAATCACTCGTATCTTTCTGTGTCCATATTTATTTCAAACTCATACATTCACCTACTGAAAAAGTGAAAATTTAATAGTACCAATAAAATTTAAGCGTACCTATACCAAGGTTACCATAAATTATCAGTGTTTATATTTGGGGAGAAAATTAGAAAATAATCAAAAGTTTTTGTTCGCATTCTTTTCCCCTTATCTCCGTGACTAGGCGTTAAAATTTGTACGAGTCACTCTATCCACGCGGATTGTGATTTTTAGTTGTACGGCATGATTGTCTATGACTAGAGGTTTTGATCACTTTTTGACACGTTTTAAATGTTTTCGTATAAACTCAAATATAATATGGCACTTGTATATAATTATGAGTGAACAATTTGCGAATGTAGTTGCACCAAGTTCTGTGACCCGTTATTGTGTGTATACTCGTATATATATTCATATACATATATGTTATACTAATAATAAGTAATATATGCATAACATTGAGTCAGATCGCTCCGTAACCGTAACCGAAATTATTGGATATCCGAAATAAAAATATATCCGGAATCGTAATCGAATCCAATAAAAAAATTTCAGATAATTTCGGATAGCGGTCGAGTCAAATTAAATGCGCTATGACAGATTTTCGCAGGGCACTAGCAGTGTCGTTGTCATTTTAGACAGTTTTTATTATTACATTTTTAAGGCTACTGTTGTTTTCTGTGTTTATAATATTACGTAAATAATAACTAGAAATAGAATCACTAGTCTGTTACTTTGTAAATACAATTTTTTTAAGTCGTAAATCATCTAATCTCCGTAAACGAAATTATCCGAACAGTCGGATAATTCGAAATAATTTTATGTCCGTAACCGTAACCGAAGCCGATAATATATTATTCATATATCCGTATCCATATCCAGATCCGAAATTTCATATCCATAACACCCCTAATATGTACATACGATCGTGAATTGTAGTAACAAGTAGATACGTATTTATTCAGCAGTTCATCCGTAAGATAGTAATAGAAGGTTATGATAAGATTATTAAACGTTCGAGAGGAGCGGATAAAGAAACACTATCATTTCAGATATCACATAAATACTGGTAGATATATAATGTAACATTGCGAACCATAACTGAAGTATCTCGACCACTTAAACGAGCTATAGTATAAAATACTTGATATAAAAGATTTTATTGTTATATAAGATCATTGACCTGAATATAAAGGACACGTGGTCGTTATTATTTATTTGTTGATTGCCTTGGATAAAGCGTCTGGTGTGGGGGCAATACATTTAAATGTATAAGTGCAATAACACCTATCAGATTAGCACATGTTCCTGTTGACGTAAGCTGACGTAAGTAACTGAAGCATGTTGGCAAAAAAATTTAAATTTATCCAGCAAATATTGAAAATTGAAAAAGCGAATATGGAAAATTTTAACTTACTACTCACCTTTATGTATTACTATATATCATTGCTAGAACTTCTTTTATACGGAGCTAATTTATGTAATATTGTTTTGAAACACAATTTGACACTCAAAGTTATTTACTTCACTTCTACCTTTCGATACGGTTGAAACAAGACTATATATTTGCTTGAATTAGCACAAAATTTTTACGTGTCGTTCATTATTTTCAAATAATGAGAAATGAATTATTGGTAAACTTTGGCAAATATCGCTAAAAGGAAGTCCGAAAACTATATTCTTGAGAATTGTGATGTAATTATTATATTATAATTTATGTACATTATATATGGAATAGGAATATAATATTCCTATTTCATAACATGAGGTGTTTGAATTGCACTAAACGTATTAATATAATAAATAAGTAGGTGATTATAAAAATCCCGTCGACAAAATTAGACTGGATTCATTCAAAAAATTGACGATCACCTGTTGTTAGTATTATAAATTCTTAATTCTTAAAATCTTTTGCTCTTTTATTAAATCTATACATAGTAATGATACTATGTATATGAATGCTTCGCAATACATAATTCATTTTTCATTTAATTTTTATTTCAGTTATCCATGTTTCTGTTACGTAATCATCTTATTGTAAGGTATACAAATATTCTACAAGCTGTGTTTGTCTGTTATACCTACACATAGTTAGACTATATTAATTGTAAAGCGTATCTATTGTTAAGATTTTATGAAACATTGACTATTCGCAGACTTTATATATTAAATTAATTTTTCAACAATAACGTGTATCGAACAGGAATTTTATGGTACTTCATAACCATAACCATTCGTGGAAATCTGAAATAAAAATATATTTGAAACCATAACCGATAGAAACGTTTCGAAAGATTTCGGATAGGGGAAAAGTCTAAATGCAAGGGAATAATCACCCTTAATTTTAATAATCACCCTTAATTTAATTTTGAAGGCTAATGTTTTTTTTCTGTGACTAATACCAAATAATACTTAGAAATAAAGTCAAACGGCTACCTTGTAACAAATATATAAATAAATAAATAATAATTAATAGTAGTTAAGAATAATAATATCTACTTTTACTTTTTTTTACAATTAGTTATTATTATAATTTTATTTAAATTATTTATTTATTGTTATTTATTATATTATATATTCTTCCTTTTTTAAATCATCTAATATCTGCAACTGAAATTATTCCGATATTTCCGAAACAATTGGATAATCGGAAATAATTTCATATTCCGTATCCATATTCGAAGCGACCAACATTTCCACTAAAACGATACTAAAAAACGGATTTCAATTTGAAGAAGGTGAATTTCTTAGTTTCATCTCCTATTTTTCACCTTTAGGGCTGGTATTTTTTTTTAATTTAAGTCGGACCATTCGGGATATATAACACTCCGAAACTAAAAAGTAATTCTCCAAATCGGTTAATAAACGACAAAGTTTTAGGATAAACAGCATAAAAAAATTAAAAACGAATTGAGAAAATCCTCCTTTTTTGGAACTTTAACCTTCGTCGAGTAATACAATGATGGAAAGATGAGACTGAAATTTGTCTAAACAGTGCCTCGGGGTATTCACTGTTATTTATTACAGACTTTGTAAAATAAGCAGCCAATGTCTCCCCAAAAGCTTAAAAATTGTAATCTACTATAACCTTTTTATTCTAATATACAATGCAAATTTACAATATAAATATATTGAAAGAAATCTACAGTTACATAGAAACAAAGTTCAGATGACCCAATGGAAGATGTCCGCAATGGGCACAATAATATTATTTTAAAATGACATTGTAGATGCAATTCATCTAAAATATTATCATTACAATTATTATTATTTAAATTAAACGATACAACAGAAAATGCATGAAAATGGCACACTCTCACCACTCGTACTTATAAAAATAGATTTTGAATGATTTTGAAAATATATTAGTTTAAGAATCCTCTACAACTCAGTAGAAAACCCATATTGATACGATGAGTACAAATCCTTATCGAAAATATTCCTCAGTATTACTGAGGTACATTACCTGTCCCACGTGATACTGATTCGGTCTTAACTGGTTTGAGATTTAACGTTATTACTTCTTATCTGAAATACATAAATTCGCGAGACTGTGAAAAATCAAATTTTATATTTAACTGTTTCTGAGACGCCAATGCCGGTTCTTATGTATCTACATATTAGTCCATATAATAAATATGTGTCCCAACGTGAACGAGTAAATACTAAAGATTTTACAATAAAAATATTCCAATAGTACAACAGTTTCAGAATAAATAGAAATAAATCTGATCCATTCCAACTCAAAGTTTTGTTTGAAAGAAAGCATTCAATTATTACATTGATTAAATTTTGGCTCCCTCTGTGGGAATTAATCGACAGTTTTCGGTATATTTATTCCTTTCAAAATTACGTTTTATACTTATTGACAAAACTATACAATAAAACAACTAAACAAAATGCCCACACACTGTATACAAGCTTGTGCATCTATACATAATATTATAATAAAATTCTAACTGTTTGGGTTCTGTACATTAAGGATATATGAGAAAAATTATTATGAGGGGCCTTTATAAACGCAGTAGAACCCGAAACAATCGTTGTTATAATTTTTGTCTGTTTGTCTGTGTGTTTGTGCCTGCTAATTTCAGAAACGGCTTAACGGATTTCTTTACGGTTTTCACTGAGGTATTACAGTAAGTGACACTTAATATTTAAGGTTAGTTTCATTTCAATCCGTCCATAAATAAAAAAGTTACAAATTAATACATGAATTTCTCATTTACATAACGAGAAAAACCCAACGTGCTTTTTCTAAGCCTAGGGTAGTTTTTCTGAAGCGAAGCGATTGCAATTACCAATGTGTAATAAGTCTAAAAATTTGTCATTTATATCAAAATGCTGTGGCAATAACAAAACGATATGTTATTAAAAATATTACCTCAGACCATTTAACAATAAGACCGGCGTTTTTTACTAGAGTTAATTAAGGTTGGGAACTGCCAAATTAGTTATCGAACCGGTCAGCGCCGAACCCAGTTAAAGCTGTATACCTGAACATTTGGTATTTTGGAAGATGTCATTGATCTTTCTTCAAGTATTCGAATTTTTTTACGTGTAGTTTAAGTACCATACTAATCCACACTGAGGAATAAGTAATATAATGTACATACATAATTCTTACAACAATTAGTTTTGATCTATGTTTCTGATCTTTTGTATGGATGATTTTTTGTATGGTTTATTGCTATGTGCCTTACAGTTGATTTTTGAAGAACTAGTTAAATATTGAGATTTGAATTTCTCACGACAAACGAATCTCAAATTGTATCTCCCACCGTTTGGGAAAAGAAACGTGGGCGACATTAAATTATTTTTTGGTTACTTTTCATTATTTGAAACCCTGGAAAATAATCATTTGCGTGTCTTTTTGAGGTTAACATTTTTAAAATAATCAACAAAAAATTTTGAACTAAAAAAAATTTTTTTTATCCAACATATTCTTAAAAGGAGGCAATATAATTAAAACTCCATTACCATTCGTCTTTCTAACTAATAAGAAAAAAACCAGAAATAGTAATTTGTGTATTTTATGCAAATGCATCTCATTTAAAAGTGTATATTGATTTTGATCTAAATTATTACTACGATACACACAAATAACAAACATGGAGTATCTAGAAAAAGGCTGACTGTTTTGCTTGTTGTTCATAAACTACGGAAATAATTGAACTAGAAACGTTACTCTATTTATGTGGTCGAACATTCACTGCAAACTATACAGGTGAACGTATATACATACTTGATACTATTACACATATTTTTCTTTGCGCCGTATCATTCAATTTTGCTTGACTACTTTTGTTTAATAAAACGAAACCGTGAATGAGTTTATCGTGCGGCGTAGGTATCGTGAAGAGAGAGCGGTGCTCGAGAATTGTCACAATCACTTTCTGACGGATTGCAAGCATATTGTGTAATCAGTAAGGTAATCACGATATAATCTATCTTGTGTTTAACTCTTAGTTCATATTTAGGCGTGTTTTTTATGAATTACTAATTAATACTCCTAATACTAGAGCACACCAACACAGAATTTTGTATTTTCACAAATAAAACTCACAGTTGATACCTCGTGGTGATTAATTTAATATTATTGGTTATTCTTAACATAATAAATTATGTGAACATAATCATTAGTAAATAAATCAAAAAATAAATGTTCACACACTCACACTCCCCGCACGTGAATTCCCTGTGTTGCGGGCGGCATGGACATTCATATATGACATAACCAACACCCATGATCCCAAAATGCATATTTATCTGTCACACAAATAATATCAAGCCATTACGCAGGTAGAGTGAGTAAGAGAGGCCGACTGAGCTATGGGGTCATCAAATCAGAATGGTGATTAATATGGTAAATTTATACCATAGTTATTGGGCAGGAGTCGGCGACCTACGGCTCGCGAGCCACATGCGGCTCTTTGGATATGAAGCTGCGGCTCTTTAGTTCCATACGCAAATATTATTTATTTTATACAAAAAAAAAATACATTTAAAAATCGTTCTGAATCGATTAACGAGGATTAGGCACCTTTTCTATCGCTCCCAAATATTCGACGCATGGAATAGTCTTCCAGATCGCTACAGTGAGGTGAAGAGGTTGGCATTTGGAGTGCTGAGTATCTTCGGATCAACATATTCGTGCGAGCAAGCGTTCTCTTGCATGAATATAACTAAAAATAAAGTAAAAATCCAGCTAATAAATGAAAATTTAGAGTCATGTTTTAAACTTAAACAACAAGTTATTAGCCAAATTTATCCAAACTTTCTAAAACCATGCAAAGCCAACGCTCCCACTGAATTTGTTTGCTCAAATGTATGTTAATGAAGTACAAGTGTTGAAAGTAAATGTTTGTTTTAATTGTTTACTTAAATAATAAGTGATTATCTAATAATACCATATATATATATTATCTAAGTTGTTGTGAAAAAAACATTACTTATTTATGAAGAAATCGATATTTTTCTAATGAATAAATAGATTATTATTTTTATCAAAAAACTTTATTTATGCAAATACTATTTACTATTATTATTGTTGGCACGAAAAAATTTGTGGCTCTTTAAAACCTTTGAATTTTTGTACAATGTATTTTTAACTCTTCCGATTCAAAAGACTCTTGCCGACCCTTGGGTTAATTAGACTAATCAATATTTCTCGTGGTAATTATCTCGTCCTGGAACCAGCTGTAAATTTGATTTGTTAAAATACAGAATAACCACGCCGGTCAAGTAATGTCCTTAATATCACTCTGCAATATTTTTATTTCGGGTGTCCTCTGAATAACATTGAAGTTAAAAATATAAGAAAAACAAAGAGTAATATCTACTATATTTATATACTTGTAAGTCTAAGGCGTTCATCATTAATACACGACACGATACAACCAAACACAGAAATTGCTGAGAGAACAATGCTTCCTTGTCATAATAATCTCTAGTATCTTTACGATTATAAGATTACAAAAACCAACAAATGTGATTTGAAGAAAACGTGAGTAGATTTTCTGGTTGCTAATGCTAATTACTCTGCCCGTGATTCGCTTCGGCAAAATAATCCTCATGGTAAATATTAGCACCCATCCGAGTTATTTACTTGCACCGTAGTAGGTATATAATCAAACGTACCAAATAGTTATTATATTACAACTATAATTTTACTTTTTTCATTGGTTTTCTTATGACAAAGTGTCCATTACCCCAAAACTATCTTTACCTGAAAAAAAGTATACTTGTAAGACTGAGGCAATTTTAAAAATAATATATCAGATCTAGGAGTTTATTTTCTTTGACGTTATCAGGTTCCCAAACGTTTTTGTTGGAAAATGGGTATAATTTGTTTAATTAACCGCATAATGGGTTTTATAAAAAAATCAGTTCTACTTTTTTTAACAAAGTTAACCCGCTATTTGTTTTTTTAAACTTTACTAGAAAATAATAAAATGAGTGGACCATCTTCATTATAACTGATCATATACTGAGGTGCTGATATACTATGAATAAATAATATATACACATCGTTAACATATAATCATAATATTTACAATTTTGTTTCTAACAATTTTTCAAATAATCGTTCAATTAGTTCGATTAGATAAAATTTTATTATATGTATTGATAGAATAAAACATCTGAGTTGAAACATATGGTCATACTTTGGTAGACTATAAAAGCATCGGATGTACATATTAACTAACCAGTCTAGTTTGTTAAATAACTTTTAATTCAGATTTGCATAATAAATGCTGGCATAATTAATAATACTATAATTTGTTTGATCTTAGATAACATAAACTATCTATTCCGTACGATTAAACACAGAACTGCAATAACTCTATAGCTAATTTCGCTTAAATGAACACGCCTGCTTATTTTTTGATACTTTCCAACATCTTCAACTAATCGAGATGGCCCCAACCTGTAACATTTCTAGACGATTATTTAATTTAACGAGAGATTTATTTAATTTTACTTTAACATTAATATTATTCATAAGATGGGGAATGTCATCTATGCTATATAGCTCCAAATCGTCTGTGTGTAGGTGATACGAACACCGAAAATTATATATTAAAACATTTATAATCATAAAAAATATAAAAAACTATTAACTGGTGTCTCCAGTATAAAAATGAGATGTTCTGATAAAGCTTTTTATTTTATTTATTTTTATTTATTTATTTCATGTACACGTTAAACTTCAATTAATAACTAATCTAAAACATTTGGTACATAGGTACTGTTTATTCCAAAAATGAAATTTCTTCCAGCAGACCTTAGATTTAAATAATAGTAAGAGAGACAAATTTATGGCTTTACGAAGTTAAGTTGAGAACCAATCTTTGATTGAGGGCCTAAATTTAAAATGAGTTAGATGAAGAGTTCTCAATTCTAGTCGAATATTTTAAAAGCATTAGAAAAGTTCACAAGCACCAATAAGATAACCTTTTGGATATCCATCCCTTGAAGAACGTCCTAAGTTATTTTGCTAATAGCTGTGGTTATGTTATGACCGGTATGTACATGTTGAGTAGAGGATGTCTAAAGATATCGCGGTACAAATAAATAAAAATTAATGTACTGTATATCGATAGTACTTACTCTAAATTATCAATTCCCTTGAGTTCTAACTACAATTGTGCATCATCTTCACTGAGAAGTTAGATCTCATGTTATCTGTTTCACATAATTTCTATTAAATAGAATCAAGAATATCAGCATGTCCTCAAGTTCGAGTTCAGTACCCGATTTCCCTTTGAAATATAAATAAATAAATAAATAAACGTTTACACACTCACACCTCCGCACTAGGATTCCCTGTGTTGCGGGTGGCATGGACATACACAATTATCACATCACAAACACCCATGACCCGAGAACAAACATTTATCTGTCACATAAATATCTGCCCCGGTCGGGAATCGAACCCGAACCCCGCGCTCGGCAGGCAGGGTCACTACCAACTGGGCTACGAGATATCGAGATAAAATTTGCGTAATTTACATCAATACTGTAATCCTAAAAAAAAACCACCTATTTCAGTCTTATCTAAATTTATTGCATTGTTTTAGAACTGTGATTTTCTTGTTCCATGAATTACAAATTTTAATATTAATTTATAACTTTTTTATATATGAACCAATGCAAACTTTAAGTATTCAGTGACGCTCACTGGTAAAAACCAGAACGAAATCGGATAAGCTGTTTCTGAGATTAGCGTGAACAAACGCACAGACAAACAGACGTACAGATTTTACAATATTTTTTCTCATATATATTGTTCATGTACAGAAAGTAGTTAGAATTTTATTATATGTACGGATAGATAGCACATATGTACCTATTCTACTTATTAATTTTTAAGACATACCTATTCGAACAGTATTTTATATTATTATTAATATGTACACAAATCTTTGTTTTATAGTTTAAAATTTAAAATTTAAAAAGATAAAAGCCTTTTTGAAATAGGTGCCATTGCTGCCATGCCATTTGCACTACACACACAGTTCCAAAATTCGCACTTTGCTTTTATAACATAGAAATGAACCGTTCGAGATAGAACACAATGAAGTTATGTCTTAATATCTCAGCGACATGAATATTGTAAAGGATAAGCGTGGGTAGTATTCATAATAAAAGCGGAAAGCAAACAGTTACATTACATATTATGCATGACGATGAAGCGATCTATCATTCTAACAGTAATTGTGTATAATTTCAACAATGACAATGGATACGTCAACTCAGCTCAGCTCCTACACACATTTATATGTAGTCGTTTATTGGATGTCAATACAATAATACAAAATTATAAGTTAATACCTACACATTTCGCTCAATTATCTGACCCCAGTGATCTGGTATATATATTAATGTGATGTGAAAACATCGGTACCTTTTTGCACTGTTTGTAAACCGATTTTTTAGTTTTGTTTCAATGCTATTGAGGAGTTTTATCAATATTTGATTTTTGAGCAGAGCGTTATTTAATAAGGTAATATTTATTAGGTACTACACGTTGTTCACTTAATTTCTCATTATGCTATATGCATATTATATTTATTTATTACTTCTATTTGGCCGTATTAGGTGTATTAGATATTGTGGACAGACTTGTCAAGCAATCTTAAGATAGAATATTAATGTATAATGTACAGTTAAATTCAGTACAAGGTAACACACTTCGCCAATTGGAGTTATTCTAATAAGGTTTAGTTGCATCACAAGCATGTACAAACATACATACTTATTCGTAATTCACTTTTTACATAAAGAAATTGATGTTTATACATTTCTTTATATGTAAAAATGTATACAGAAGTTATCTTCTAGATATATTTTATTACATCATATAACAATCGGGTTTTCATACACAATGCTTAAAATTTAAAATGGTAATACAATTTTTTGCAGAATATTAAACGTACTAAGATCAGTTATGTAGGGACAATACGTGGAAGTAAATTTATGGTAAGTACATTCTCAACCAGCACTTATTATTTACACAAAAATACTAATATCTTTTGCTTATATTGTATTTATTTTTTTTTTTTTTTCTTAAAAATAACTTGTCCTCGTAAAAACTCATAACTATGATATGATATCGTCAAACAAATGTTTTTATTTTTCACTAAATTAATTTATTATTTTAGCTCACGTTCCTCAAGATGAACTCGATCCAAACGAACTCGAGTACCATACCTGTTTTATTCGATTATTAGAAATTTGAAAAATTGTTTTAAGTTGTGTGTGTTATTTTATTTAGTGTATGCTTTAATTTTTCTATTAAATTAATTTTTCATGAAATTTTATTATCAGTTTTTTTTATTACATGGTTTGTTGGTTCTCACGACTTTTTCTTCAGTTCTTTTTAATAATCAGTTTAATTTTCTTTTGATGCACCGACATCCGTAGTCAATCTAACAACTAGAAGTGGTTCATGGCGGACAGATTGCAGGCAATACAATTAAAATCTTAATTTTAAGAAATGACCTGTTAGCTGATTTAAGCGAAAATCGGTTTAAAAGAATTTCATTTTGAATAACCCATAGTTCTTAAATATCAATAATTATGGATATGGGTTAATTTAATTATACAATACTTATGTCATTATTTTGCGTGATTTTAAATCATGGTTATAAAATATTATATATAAAATATTCCATAAAAGTATGTAAGTTCATACTAATACTTTTAGAATGAAATGTAAACAAATACAACGTTGTAATATATATGAAATATACATATATTATAAAAGAAAATACAGGAAAATCTGGTTAGGTTAGGTTAACTAGTAATAATATTGAATAATGTAATGATGACTATTAAAGTAATAGTAACAGGGCAGCTTGTGGTGAGCTGTTGTTAGTAGCGACACTAGGGACCTGAACGCACACAGGTAATCCCCTGTTCCTCATGTCTTGCGTCTAATGACGTAATAAAAGGGGAACCCGTTCATGGGGATTCCTTAATGGTAAAATCAGTACCGCACCACTGTACACCGTCAGATGCTTGTGCCAATGTTGTCCCCTTTAATTGAGGGCCTATTCGCTGAGCGGAAATCACACAATCTGAATGGCAGGTGTCAATAGTAGTCCGTAGCCCATTCTACAGTCGATGGTAATTTCTCTGCAATAAGCCAATATGTAAATATGTTTTTAAAGTTTCTGTACATACATACGGCGGTCTGTACATATATACATACTGTACATACGGCGGGGATCACCTTCGAATGTATCTGAAGTAAGCAGATAGTTTTATTAAAGTGCCCCTTTATTAAAGTGTCATAAACACATTACGTGTTGAACTATCGGGTTCACTTACACCTTGGACCCGTGAAGGTTAACGTTTAAGAGACATATAATAATAACATTAATATTACTTTTATTATTACGATTTTAATAGTCATCACGCATTACATTGCGATTATCAATTTCCCTTTTGCTTCTTCCACACACAAAACACACACTGTTATGGAAATAAAAATACATATTGATACCTGTTCTTTATATTTTACAAATGTCAATCATTTATACAGCTACATATAGTATGTAGTCAATCTTTGCTTTGTTGCAGTTTTGCTTATTTATTACGCATCACATGTTACTTTTTTTATTAATGATTATTTTAAAGAACACGACAATCTCAAAAATAATATAAAATGAAACACGTGGACGAATAATATAATGTCATTCGCACACTTATTCAATACGTTATAAGCATTGCATGTTGCAAGTGATAAAAAATATTTGCATAATTTATTGGTACACTTTACATTTTTTTAGATACATAATGGGAACATCAAATGAAAAATTGTCAACAATGAAACTAAACCATGACAACACAATTTGATAATAACAATGCAATCGTTGTTTATTAGCAAAGAAGGTACGCGAACGAAGACATCAATTATACGAAGTTGCAGATTACATTTATGTTCGCTTGCGCATAATTTGAAGTAAATAAAAAAAATTAAATAATACGGACCCCTGATTTAACTTCCATTGCGCGTGATATTTCTAGATAAGTTGTAATGAGCCACTTTTCTTCTTCAGTTTTCTGGTTTACTTTGGCGCGTTTGTGCATACATTCGGAAAGTGGCGCTTGCGCAGAAATGAGCGCGCGGACAGTCGATGCGCGCTGCTGACTGACTGATCACTAAACCGACAGTCGACAATCGACCACACGACACTTATCTCGGTGTTGTTACGTTATGTGGTTGCCAATTGTAGGAGCTGTGCGATCTTACTGTCTGCGGTGTTTCTTTGAATATCTTTATTTGAGGCGCTGCTGCCCCGTTGATTAATGATTGGATATGAATTCTTATTTGCGAAACGTACGCTATTGTGATGAAAATTCCGAAAACATGGAAATTTTTTATGTTTACTCGTTTTATATTTCTTCAGAGACGTTATAAAAAATTTCTAATCACACCTTCCTTTGAAATATTAAGAGTGCAAGCAGCGATTAAACCTAAGTTGTTCGGGCGGTACATTCACTTTGGGACCAGTACTATCATAGGTCATAGCTTTTTTATTTTGTTACCTGGGCAATAATTTCATTCGGATTTACTATGACACCGTCAGTATAATTTGCACTAAGCAGTTAAAGTACGCAAATTAAGTATGTAACGAACGCACTTAGGTGCCTATGTCTATTTCTATATAAGTATTGTAATGACCTACTTTAAAGTTAAAGCCTCAAAACATCTCTTACTGTATTACCAATACCAATCCAAGCTAACTACCTTTAATATTGAAGCTACCGGACCAGAAAAACGTTCGTCATTACATTCCAAGGTAGATAAAAAGCAAGAATAAGTATTGAAGACAACGCTTTTGCAATTAGGCGACAACCTTCAAATAATAATAATTTTTTTATAATAGCTATCTGAGCGATTTTATGTATAGAAGACGACGAACAGATGTAAACAGAGAATGCAGGAAGGGATTGCCTTGGCCACGTTGAACTTCCCAAAGGGGCTGTAAAGCCAAAATTTGACTAAACAATAATATTTGAACACACTAAACAATTTTTTTACCACCAACTATAGGCCTTGCATATTTATGCCTGTGGTTATGTATGTATTCCGTAGTTATCTTTCATACTTATTACATAATTAAATGTGTGTTATTGTTTTCTTTACTATTACGCTTAACACTTTGTGTTTCATGATCATTCTTAATGTCTAAATTGTATTTCCATTCACTATTGTTTAATAATGCTGTTATACATATTTATATTCTTTTCTGCGGTAATTTTAATAATGGGAACATATCTTTGCAATTACCCACGAAAAATTCAGTTTTAATTTTTTACAATTATTATAATTTTACACGATTTATCACAATGTATTCTTTGTATCCCAATTATTTTCACTTTTTTCCAGATTCAACTAATTTCGATTTGTTATTTTTCAGATAATTTAAAAATTGATGATCATACAATTCTTTACCGTGATTTGATATTCATACTACATTTTATCAGTTCTTTTCATTTCAATCACACAGTTTACATGTTCGGCTCATTGCAATTTAGTCTTATCATTTATTTCATTTATTGCTATATGCAATTCTACAGGCGCTTCAACTTAAAACTTCTGGTTATAACGGCTGAGCTACTTCCTTCAATAATATGAAATATTTACATGTCATCCACGTATTGTAAAAGTCGGAAAACAAGTAGACAAATCGCCTGATCGACCCATTGCTTCGCTTCTTCGAATCAAGTGCTGGATCATTTGTTAACTGGCTTATTTGACCTTACGTCAATCAGCCTACATTTTGTTATAAAGTATAAATGACGTCTAAAGACTGATGAATAGATCAAACAGTGTATGTCAGTATCATTACGTTACAAGATAATGTGGTAGAAAATTACAAATAACTTCATAATTCCCTACAACAACACAATTTTTGTAAAAGTGTGTACAGCACAGCTCCTAAGAATTGAATATATACTATATTTTATGCAATAATCATACTTTTATTAAGTAAGTACATCAAGCATTTAATAATTATAAGTACTATGTACGAATATGACAAGCACGACTACTTATACTCAGTTATTAGTGCCACAGTATTTGAAAGGTTCTGCAAAATATCGGAAATTGTATGAAGATATCTTCATCATCATCTTTACGTAACGCAATTAGTACCTTCTTGCGATTATCCAAGAGGCCGCTGTCATGTAAGTCTTCCTCCTGCTCCATCGCTGATAGAACACAAACACTAACTAACCTTTATCTCTGAGTAGAGAAAACTTTATGTTGAAATGCAACGGATAGGTGTAATAAACTGCAAGCTTCGATATAACAAGCGAGTGCAGGATCTAATCTCAAAATGATCACGTTTTATACATACGTGTGAATAAACAAAGTGCGTAGATACTACCTAGACATCAGCGCATGAGTATAATCTGCGTCATCAAACTAAGTTATAGATGTTTGATAATACGTGAAACGTTGCGAAAAGGCGGGTTGATAGGTACCTATAAATAACACAGCATAAATCTATACACAAGGATAACATTAATAAATTAAACTATGAGTTCTTCACTTCGTTTGCGACTATATACAATTCAATTAAATTCGTTACATTTGGGGATCCGAGAGAATTTTGTGACTACATTTGTGACTTCAAATAGAAGGTGGTTACAAATATATATACTTTATAAAGCGTTTAATAGTGGGTGGTCTGCATGTTTGTTTGCTAATTTAATACATATAGTATATTATTCAATTGATAGGCTTTATTCTTACTGCATATCTAACATGTATGTTGGCCTTGTTTGTTAGAGCTCTACGAGTTCTTCAATATTTACTGCTGACATCTACCTGAGCGTAAAAGCTGATCATGAGACTTACTTAAATAATTACAGCATACTAACTGTTTTCAGGCGTATCTGTTTTGTCTTGATAAGTTTTTCTGTGTCAGCTGAAGGCATTGACGTACCTAATTAATAAATCATCGATGCAAGCTCATTTCATAAAAAAACGAATTACCTAAATTTCGTATTACTATACTATATTTATACTAGAGATGTTATGGATATGAAATATCGGATACGGATATGGGTACGGATATATGAATACATACCACGTAGACACGTAGACACGTTGGCACGGCACCGGTTGCTGTCCAATCTTAAGAGACGTCAGGAAGGAGTTCGCCGCATCTATGGAGTAGTCGTGCGATCTACGACCCTCTACAGCGCCCCGGTATGGTCGCATAGACTGTCAAGCGTCCGGCGCTTTAGAGCCAAACTGTATGACATGCAGTGTCGGATGGCAATCCGGATTGAACGATATGCACGATATATCTCATGATATGCTATAGGACGAATATTGTTCTAGCGCGTTTTCAGCCTCTAGACATACTGGCGGAAATGGATGAGAGGGTATATGCCCGTAATTAGTCCATTTGTCAGAGAGGCGGTGATGTGAGAGACGGTGAACTTGAAACGCTCAGGTGGCTGGCGTATCGGAAAGTACTGCTCAAGTGACATAGGGGACTAGAGGAGTCGAGAAGTTAATTTATCTGGCTGGGGAGAATAGGCTGGTAATGCTGCCTATCGTTTGACACACATACTCACCGGTCATGGTTATTTCGCTGAGTATCTCTGTCGGATTGGGCGTGAGGCAACAATGCAACACCACCCTTATGGAGGAGATCGCCGAGCGGGATCGAGAGGACCGATCCAGCTCAAAGACGACAACGGCTTGGCCATAG
>PDGT01000004.1:1824294-1875656 GCA_003671415.1 Megathymus violae | reverse complement strand
ACCTGCCTGCGAGATTATCTCGTGTTAAAAAAAGGACTATGTGTGTGTGTGTATGCGATGTTTTAAATTATACTGTATGTATAATGTTTTACATCCTGATGTATTACATTGTATTCGACATAATCGTTTAAAGGTTTTTCCTTGTAGAGGGATGGCAATGAAAATGATCCCGATTTATGTTCATGAATATCATATCTCTAGGTTTGTATGACACACTCATAGCTCATACCTTGTTTTATTCGTAAGCTATCGATCGGATTATGAAAAGCGGTGTGGTCGGTTCTCGGATACGTGATTCCCAGTAGCGAATTTTCATGAGCCTGCCATGCTTTGGAGAGCAAGACAAGTCGGCATCCCTTATTGTTATCGTTGGATAGCAGTCGTTAAACTATATCCGTGGTATTGGAAAAACTTCTGTTTCATAATTGGGTACGGCAGTAAACACATAATCATGCATTAATACCTGATTTATCAAATTAAATTGATCTTTTTACAATTAAACTTTAAAAATTTAAGTCGACTTTCTGTGTATAATTAATTTCATTCAATAAGCAACACTGTTTAAAATCAATATGTAATTCAAAGTATTTTTTCAATCTTTGAATGATACTTACCCAATTTCATTATATTTTTTCTAGATACATTACTAATAAAGATGTAACTTACGTTTGGTATTTTAAAGCACATCATATATTAATTGAAACGATGATGATGTGATAACGGAGTCATGACAGCATTTAGGTAATTGATGTAATATTTGTAGTAATTTAGCTTTTACAGGTAACCATTGAATAGTTTTCTTATGTAAATAGTAGACGAACGAGCAGAAGAGACGAACAACCTAATGTATGTGATCGCCGTAGCCCATAGACATAAGTAACACATACAACATGACATAACATTAAGTCAATATTCTTGAAAATACCTTGAATATTTTTATTTATTTTGTATATTTTTTGGAGCTCATCCAAACATCCAGTAGGTATTGTATGCTCGAACATGACACAAAATTTTTCATTTTCTTGTGGACCCCTTAATGTAATGGGGCCATGGTAAAAACATCATATACGTAGACATAGTACTAATCTTATACCCAAGTATATTAGTATGTCAGTAATCTTGTATCCACATAAGAAAATCTTTTTAAGTGTCTTAAAGATAAGATTGTCAAATTTATCCTGCCACCATATTATTTAGAATATAATCATAATATGGATTTTCTTTGTGATGACCAATAAAATATAAAGTTTTATTAAATAACCAGCCAGCTATAAAAGTATATACTTTTGTAATTATAATTTCAACCTTATCATCTCAACAGCATGCTTACCTTACTTATACGAGTATATAACTTGTTTTTCTCTATATCATAAATTATGGGCACAACTAAAACTGATCTACTCATCGACTTAGGTCTTCTCTCAGTATGAGAATCTAGTTAGATACGGATTAGGAAATATTATAACTTTGTAGACATCATAAAAAATTTACATTATACATGATTTGTCAGCATTTTTTCTTCACCAAAACAAATTATAATTATTTTAACTGCATATAACTATTAAGAATAGGAGATACATGCAGGATTTCTAACAAAATGCCCCGAGCGGGAAAGGGATTCTAAAGATTTCGAACCACTGGGCAATCGCTGCTTATTTGAGGCTATTGTCATAAAAATTAATAAAACAATGGATTTGCGAATATCATTATAATTTTTTTTTCGAATTGTAATATCCAATTATAATTCCTGACATGCAACATCAGCAGAAAAACAAGGTTCTTGACAGTTATGGTCATATCCTTCTTTACAGTTTTCTAAATTAGTCAAATTTACACTCAAATATTGCGATAGATATCGATAAGATTGGAAACAAAACAAATAAATGTTCGAAGACATCCTGTGACAAGACATTATTCTCACCATTGCGCCTAGGACATTTCCAAAAGCATGAGCCCAAATTATTCCAAGGAAATGTATGAGTGGTCTTTTTTTTATTTTGAATACTTTTTCTATTTTGTTTTGCATCTGCATTATTAATTATAATTCAGTTGCTTTAAGAGCAATAGAAACAGCAAGCTTTTCTTGGGGCTGCAGGGATAAGTTTAGTTGGGTAAGTTTGGGTAAAAACACTTTTCTTTGTAAAAGGGTTTACAGGTTCATTGATGGCCTGATGTTTCACCTCCATATTAATTCTTGCAAACTTGTCTCCCTTCTCTTCCTCCTTGCGAATTAAGATAAAATAAGGTCGGAAATCATTTGAATACATTGTTTCACAAACAATTTGTTTTTTTTAATTTATTAAAATGATAATCACACTCAAGCTGTATACATCACAATGACGTTAGAATGGCACAACTGACGTGTTAACCCATGAAATAACTTTTTAAATAGCTTTTAAAGTCATTTAAAACTGCATGCTATTGCATTATATAAATTAATAACAGAGAGTACAATAGTGCGGGGAAATATGATTATTTATGTGTTTTTGTTGCATTTGACGCAACCGTGTGCGGTAGCTGTAGTTATTTGAAAGATGTTTTTCAATTGTTCCATTAGTTCTCCAAAACGGTCCTTATTCTTCAAAAGTTTACTGTCCTTTAGTTGGGTCAATATATCTTGTATTTGTGGTGCTAATGTTGTGGGTATGATACGAGAAAGCCGATGTTGGTTGGTTCGTGGTACTAACTTCTTTTTTTGGAAAATCTTGTGACAAGCCTGTTGATAACATTTATAACGATTTCTCTCAGTTATGTACACAGTTACTGTTCTTCAGACTAAATAACCTCTTAAATATGGAGTTAGTTTAGATGAATGAATATAGGTATAGTCGTTTAGCAGTAAATTTGAAGATTAGATAGATTACGTAATAAGCTAAATGACATTAATATATGATACATTAGGACAGTCATCAGTTTAATATGGAGATGTAGTATTAATCATACGAATCATGAATTTTCTTTTTGGTGCAGGAATTTTCGCGTAATTTCCTGATATAATTCCATGTGACTGAGCTTCACACGTTTTACACTGAAAGAATTTCAAATAGCATGAGTTGAGACAGTTGGAGGATTATTATTCCTTCCGTGAAAGCTACGAGTAATACAGATTTTACTGGAAGTGTAATAAGTATATTCAAGAATAAAAATACATATCTACTTAATAAAACGGTGTTTATTAAGTATGTTTATAGTATTTGTAAATATTGTCTTGAACTGCTCTAATTTATTGGCTATCAAATTAGTAGTTTCGTTATTTATCCGTTTTCACATAATGACTCGCGGCAAGAACCCTAAGGAAGGAAATTTCAGTTTAATATATAATTACATACTATTTATATGAACGATTAATTTTGTAATGTCTTTACACTATTTCACTATTAACAAATTGACGAAATTAATTTTAATAGTAGATATCTTTCAGTTTCTTCATGGTTTTATGTGGAATAAGTACTTAATTTTTTTTTCGTGATTAGATTAAGTAACAGTATACATATAACAAGATATAATAATGTAGGTAATGAGACCTAAGTATAGTAGTCTAAAGAGAGAGAGAGGGACTTTGCATTAGCAATCCAAAAGAACTAACAATTGTTTAATAGTATGATGGATATGAAACTAATAATTTTTCATTCTAAAATATTCACGTCTTTCCTTAAAATTACATTTTTTTTCAGATTTATAGAGTAATGAACCTAGATCAAGGTGCGTAAGCGATTATGTCCTTGATATTTGACTTGAAACAGAAATCGGTGCGAAATTTACAGTTTTTTTTAATTATTACAAAGCAATGCTTGTCTACAAAACTACCTGAACTACCTGAAACCTGATGATAAATGGGGATCCTTTACGTAGGTTCGTCAGTATGTAAGATTATGCTTTAAATAGTACTCACAGCGTTTGCTAAATACGTTATTAAAACAATTGTCGCGAACATATACAATCCCATAAATTTCATTGCTGATTTAGATGTTGTATGTGTCACAAACAACTTCTAAAAGTTTCACAAACACTTTAGTGGAACGAATCAAAAATGTGTATAATATAAAATATAGGTAATATATTTGTTGTAAAATTTTATTATTTTGAAGAAAATGGCTCTTATAATAAGATTGAATAAGTTGTAAATCTAACTACCTAGGTGTACAAATATTTTAGTAGTTACACATCAGTCATGTATTTTCTCTCCTTTCCCTGTTATTTACCTTCCATATATATTTTATTAATCGATATAACATCCAGGATATTAATTTTAAATATGAGTCTGTACAATAAATACTTTCAATTGATTATAGGTTTCACCAGATGTCCGTAATACGAGTGGAATAGTTAAATAAAAAAAATAAACTTTTTTATCATCAATATTTATATTTACATTTAGGTATATCTAAAGCTTCTCTAAAACTTTCAAAATATTTCATAGCACTTGAGTTGTATTACAAGTATTACTTAATAGTAGTAAAGTAGTATAGTAAAGTAGTATTGTATTACTTCAAGTAAACCCAGAGTGCAATCTTTAACAATTTCGAACTTTTTATTATTTTTCAATACCTAATTATGTTGCCTTTATGTACTTTTTTAACATTTAATTTATTAAAATAAAATAAAGAAGGTAAATTCTACAGTCAACCAACCTTATGGCATAATCTTTTAAAAGTGCCTTAAATATAATATCTACTCTATTATAATACGAGTATTATATGGGATAATAATGTAGTAATATACAAAGTAATCTACTCTGTAACGATTCTATGTTGCAATTACGTTGCCGTAGTAAATTATTCTTAGCCTGTAATTTTTATACGACAGTATCATTTTTATTAGAAGCAAAGTGATTACCTATACTATTACTTACAAATTAAAGACCAATATTAGGTAACTCAATTTACTTAAGGTTCCATAATAATATTTAATAAATATTTATTAGACATATTATATTATTCTTTAGACACTTTCGAAAATAAAGTATACCTACTCATGTATATTAATTCTCACCACGATAATCTTAATACAAAACTTTTGTCTTTATTGATTGAATGTAGTAAGCTCTCCGACATGGACAAAGTTAGAAGCTAGATACATTTATCATAGATATCGTTTATTATGTAAGACATTAGCAAAAATATTTAGAAGTTACACACTAATCGGTAAATTAAGAATTATATATCAGTAACAAAATATATTGAAAATTCGTTCAGACTTAAATAGGCCTTGCTATTTCAGTAGTGTTTGTATAACCCGAATTTTCATTAAACATGGGTTATAGGGGCAGAAGCACTAACCATCCGCGAGTCCAACCCTGTTCGTGAGGCTCTCCGTTCAGCAACGAATGAGGAACAAAGTTAAATCCCTTCTGTTCTTCTAACCCTCCGGAGGCCATTGGTCTATTCGTATGTAAGACCCAGCCTAATCCTACCGGAACTGGTACATGGTGGCAATAACCTTTCTTTTTCTTGTAATATCAACATTAATCAATTATAGTATTAAAAAGTCAATTAAAAAGCTGATTCACCGCCTCCTAGTCATAAGCGGTGATGAACACTTACAATAAGAAGCCCGTTTGCTTGAATACAGGTTGTTTATAAAAATAACCCTTGATTAAAATGAAAGATAAAAGTAAATAAAAATTTTGCCCGTAGGTTTAGTAATATCACATTCAGGATATTGTGTTTTATTAAAAATATAGGCTGGAGTCTCAGATGAAACAAAATAATATCTGTAATATAGTTACTAATAATGACATTGTTATTAACAATGACATGACATTAGTAAGGGATTTGATTTCATACACGCCATTCCACAATCATCATCTAGGCGCTTATTAATTCGGTACTACAGAAATTTTCCTTTATAAGAATATCTATACAACAGGGAAAACTGTAATATGATAAATAAAAAAATTTTACATCACAATTTTTTTTCCTAACTTAACAATTAAAAATTTGGAATTATTCCAAATACACTTACCTCCTTTAATTTAATACGTAATACGTAACCTACAAACTAAGTGGTATTACAATATTTGAATACAAGATACGTATGTTAACTACATACAATTTACTATAATCACTATAAACCTTATAACTTTTATAAAGCTTTGAAAATTGAACTAATGTACACATTAAAGAAAATTATTAGATCGAAAGGCACTTCAAGTATTAAATTCATTTATACTGATTAGTAGACATAAAATTTAATTCACATGATATTTACCGCGGTACCATAAAGGCACAAAATAAGATTCTACTGTTGTAGTACACAACTAAGTTATATTTTCATCTCACGGGGTACCAAACCAAGCAAAATTACAATGTTTTTATTTACTGACGGAAAGGATTTGCAGTAAGTTAATTCTGTTAAGCTTCCTTAGTACTCAAAATGATTATACATTTTTATATTATAGTGTAGTCAACATTCGAAATTTTGCCTTTTTTTGAATATCACTGTGTACCACCCGGTTCACACAGATTTTCTTTATACTGACGCATGGTGGGTTTTTTAACAATCTGCATAACTACAAGCCTCGTTAAATTCAGTCGCGAAATGTTTAAACAAATTGCCATGCCGGTGACAGCTAACGAGCGAGTTTACCGCCATCGCTCAGCTCAGAACATGTCGGTGACGTTGAAGTTTTGCAGATGAGCTTATGCATTAGAAACCGGTTACGAATAAATAAACCATTTGATCGTACGTCAACTTTAAGTCTTAATAATGCATTTTTCACATAGATACACTAATACATTTTACAGGGGAATAAAAAGATCTAAAGACATAAAATATATGAAAGTTTTGCGCTATTCATTACGAGTCTTGACAGCATGGCCGGAAAAGGAGATAGAATTGAAAGTGTCAAAATATCATGTATACAAAAAAATTTACACATTTTTAATAGAGCTGGTATGTCTTTTACCCGGCATTATGTTCCTGAAGATGAACGTTAACGAACTCACGTTTTTTGAATTAGGACACACTTACATAACTGTTTTTATGAATACTCTTGCCGTTGTGAGTATATTTGTGTAAAATTATAAAAAACACATTTAATTAAACCTTAAGTTATCGACGAAATAAGCAGTTAGCACGCCGTGCTCGGCCATAGTTCGATGACGGCCCAATTTTAATAGGACCTCCGTGCTTTCGATTGCACCTTTCGCAGTCAGTCTCGGTTATTATCGACATATACTCGTAATAGACGACATTTCTTGTAAACGACTTAAGAACTGACGTAATTTAGGATAGATATTAACCTCTCTATCACTTCGCACTGGAGCAGGGTGGTGAGCTCACTATAGTAATATTTATTGGGGAAAATTGGCACGTGCCAGGCAATGGGCTGCTGGGAGATTTTTGGTTTGAAATAAAACAGTAGTTACCTATTAAATTTATTCCAAAATTGAAGAAAGCTGTAGTGCAAACCTTGCTAGTATTTATTGAACTACTCTGTAAAAGATAACATAAACAATGCCTAATTTTCAGTGCCGAATGGTGTTCATTTTTGTGCAAAAATATATGAAAACAGTCGAGTATTTCGTAAATGTTCTTCACCTATTCAATTACAAAGATAAGTCCGATTATGCTATGGAAGTAAGTTACTATTTCATTACTTAAATATTTTATACTTTTTTAATTTAAATGATTTTATTTAAAAGAGAAGGTACTGTTTAGTAAGTAAACAACTAGTAAGAGTTGACTTTATTACCTTAAATGCTGAGACTCGACATATGTTTCAATTGAAATAGTTATATCTAAATGATAAGTATTTTTTCCTGTTCACAGATGCATTTACTCGTCCATAAAATATCTCACTTCTTCACAATGCTCGCAAATATACAGATTGCTATTGGAGTCGCGTTGTTTAATGGTACACCGTTAATCAACAACATAATATCCGGAGCATATACCAATTATGGCACACAAAATGTCACTTTCGATCACGCAGTCTATTACGCTCTTCCCTTCGACTTTCAGCACAACATCAAGGGCTATCTCGTGATTTTCTTTTTCAATTGGTATATCTCGTACATTTGCACGTCGTGTATATGCATATTTGATCTGTTAATGTCACTGATGGTGTTCCACGTGTGGGGTCACTTAAAGATTCTGATCTACAACTTGGAACATTTTCCGAGACCTCGTCTTGAAAAGGGAATTGATAAATCCCACGCTTTTTATACGGATAAAGAAATGAAAATAATCCACCAACTATTGCGAGAATGTATTAGCCATCATTGTTTCATACAAAAGTAAGTATAATAATTTAATTTAAGTATATTAATTGTGTTTTATGAACTATAATTAAAAGTAGGAAATGTAAATTAGATAATATTTATTCTACCTACGAGTACCAATACATAAAATAATTACTGTAATAATTACCAAGTAATTGATAATTGCAGCTTTGTTGCAAATATGTCGGACACCTTTGGACCCATACTGTTCGTTTACTTTCTTTTTCAACTAGCTTCTGGTTGTCTCATATTGCTCGAATGTTCACAAATGGTAAGTATCGTATATGCATAATGTTATTTGTTGCTTTAGTATATATTTTTTATATCTGATCTTAAAATCCAACGTACCTAATAATTCAATTTATCGCTCCAGAATTAATATCGCTTCAGGATTGATTTTGGTTCGAATACACAAATAGAATTTTGTAACTTACATAAATATGAATAATTAAATAAACAGCAAGCCATGCATTTTTTTAATTTTCAAGTAAAGTATATCTATTTATTATCTTGTATTTTTAATATAATATAGACATATATTTCAGGACACACGTTCACTTGTGCGCTTTGGTGCTGTGGCCGCGATATTTTTCGAACAAGTTGTTCAAATCTCCGTAGTATTTGAACTCCTGGGATCATTGGTAAGACTTACAAATAGCAACCAAATAATCAAGATAGATCAATGATAGTAGAATTTACGTAAAGTACCTAAGTAAATATCTATTTTATGCAATTTCAAATTTTAGGGAGAGCCTCTATCTAACGCGGTGTATTATATGCCTTGGGAATGTATGAATGTATCAAATAGAAGAATGGTTTACGTATTTCTTCAGCAATCCCAGATGTCTATGAACCTGAAAGCTATGGATATGGTCAATGTTGGTGTTCAAACTATGACAACGGTAATTATATATTTTGCAGTATAATTTTAGCACAGTTGGATATAGCAGGCTAAGGGTTGAATAAAGATATTACAACTAGCAGATTAAGCGAATATTATACTTAACTATTTAACACAGTCAAATTCATGATCACTCATAAATTACATAATAAAACAAACGAGACAGATACTTACACAAGTCAACAAAAGCAAACATTTATTACATGTGTACGGGGAATCTATACGCCACGATAAGATTTTTATATCAAATCTACATGTCCAGACACGATCTTTTTGTTGTTTTAAAATAATCGTTTTTCTTATTGGGCAAACGTATTTCGTGTAAACTAATGTAAATGTTATTACTTGTTAAGCTTTTTACACTTTTTTAGTATAAATAGCGACATTTTTACTAATAAAAATTACACCCAGAACACACGGACAATAATTTTCTTCTCTTCTGATAACCTAATAAGTGTTCGTTGTGAATAACCTAGGCACAGCTACGACGCCATCTGTTAGAAAATTATGGAACTTATAATTGAACCTATTGCCTTAAAAAAATGAGTTTATCAATCAAGATAAAAACTATCCTATCTGCCAAGTTCAACCAAGTTACACATATATACAACTTTCTTAGTAGTTTCGGAGATTAGCGTGAACGAACATCGTCACACGGGATTTTTATATATATATGGTGTAACAGGTATTTTAGAACAGGAAATATGTCAAATATAATTAAATGATGAAATATGAACCTACGAGTGTATGGGACACAAGGGACTGTTGGACACTCACAAGATATTAAACTCTTGTTTCACAAGATATGATGCTGTGCTCATAATAATATGATGATCGACAATTTGAGCAACCATCAAGGCAACGTCAAATGAAGTTTTAATTATGAGTAATATTTCATTGTATGTTAAAAATAAACAACCTTTAATAAAACAATGTTGTTTTCAGGTGATCAAAACATCATTGTCTTATTGCGTCATGCTACGCACATTGGCAGATTTAGAATAGAATACGAAAATATTATAATAATCAAAAAAATATGAGAGTGACTGAAGGGTTTGCGTAATTTTAAGTTTGCTGTGTGGAACGCTTAGACTTAGCCAGAACTACTTATAAGCTGTATGAAATTTCAACTAACATTATCATATATATATATATATTTAATTATAGCTATACCTTATCGTACAAGTTATCTCAGATTCATCCACAGAATTTCTCTGTATCGATGATTTATTAAATACAATTGTAGTCCCTTTTAATTTAGGCTATACACATATAAGTATGAATGCTTTCTACGAGCCCTTTTTCCTATGTACATACATAACAACACAAATATATGTATGTATGTATAGTTGTCGCCAAACTTTTAGTCTGCTCTGAATTCTCTAATCTAGACGGAGGTAGCTTTTAGGGGATCACGCACACGCGTTTCTTCACGAGCACATGCGCATTCACGTTTTAATATGAGCCGCTACTCAAAAGTGCCATCGAGATTGCTATATATCTGTGTTTAAAAATATATTGTTATAAGTCACGATAACTGACACAATTTAATTATTAATAATATATTAAATAATAGGATAAGGACACAATTTGATTTATGTTTAGCAATTAATAAGAATATATCATTATCGAAATCATTACAACTTTTATTAAAACAAATATTTAAGTAAACGTTCAATCTCAGCTACCATTCAGTCTAACTATTCTAGAATATACGAGTGTTAACACAGTGCAAGAACTTACAATGATCTTACACCATTGATGTCAGGAGAAACGCTGACACCGTGTACCTAGAAATTGTATCATTTCTGCAGGGTTGTCACATGATACTTAATTAAAGGCGCAGGAATGCCAGCCTCTCGGTCTTCTATAGGGTACATTTTGGAGTGTGCGCAGGAATTGTTCGGATTATTTCCCCCATCACCGTTCCTCCATCGAACAACTCGACCTGGCAGTTATCCACTCTTTCGTAATGAACCTACCACCTGCACGGACGACGCGGTTTGCGTCCTCGTTTATTATGCGCACTGCAAGGGACTAGAATAACCTGTCCGCGTCGGTGTTCCCGGTTACATACGATGTGGGACTCTTCAAGAGGAGAGTGAATAGGCTATTATAAGTTAGTGCGTTCACCATCATAGACTTCATCACCACTTACCATCAGATGGGATTGTTGTCAAGCATTAACTTATTGTATGTAAAAAAATATATATGATAATAAAATAATCAATTAAAGGGCCACTGTAATGTATAATTTTATTACGCGTTTACCCTCAAAGCCCTCAAATGCTGTTAAGAGATTTAGAAAAGCATCTCACCCTTCACACGGTCCTTAATTGGCCACTCTGTTGGCCGGCTCTATGAAAGTATTCGTTGGGCCGTGATATTATAATAATAATCACGAATAATATAATATCAAATATTGATTTTAATATTTAATTAATCTATACCCTATTTGATGATGGTATCTGTAGACTTATTGCAGTTATTAGAAAATTATTGCAAATCTGGTATGAAAACTGGCATACAGGTGGTGTACTGTTGTAAAGATCGATATAGTGTATTGTTGGGAGGTGAAATGCACGTATGCATACATTCACTGTTGGTCTGAAAGTTGTTTTGGTTACCACCACACCCGGAATACGTGTAACGTTTACATGTTCTGTAATTTAAAATACTACACATTAAAAACAAGTCAATGACGTTTATCATCTTCACTGTTAATTATAACCAAAGACTGTCCTTCGGCTCCAATCTCCTAGAGCGAGTGAGTTCTTCAACTACGACCTTCCTAATTATATTAACAATTAACATAGAACCACCAAAAAATAAGAGACCATAGATGTTACAAATTCCACGTCGTTTTTGACCGTATTGGGGCGGCCTCCTCCTCCAACCCCATGCTGGCAGAACAGGGTGTCGTAAGAGGCGACAGAAGGCAACCTCCTTGGTGGTAGGGCTTTGCGTAAGGGTTATAATATCAGTATTATTATTAAGTCATTAATATTATTACTGGTATTATTATCTCTTCGTGAAGCCTGCTTGGCTAGCTACCACACTGTGTCGGCTGGGGGCTTGAAAACCAGTACTTTCTTTCTTACCTTCTTCTCATTTCCTGGCCGACAACGCAGAAGTGATACCTTTGGTATTGCTGATGTTCATGGGCGACGGTGACCACTGACCATCAGGTGGCTCGTCTGCTCGTTAGTCAGTTATTATCATAAAAAAACGTCCACGTAATTTTTTTTGCCTTATTAAAAATATCTAAATTTGATTGTGTAAAATGGGTATGTAGAAAGTGTTGACACCCAAAGAGACTAGTGAGTATTTAGGAAAGATTATCAAAACAGTCTAATATTGACAAGTTTGAAAAAGATGTAAAAATGTTATAAAACAATAGATCCTTCGAGTTAAATAAAGTCTTTTTAAATATTTCACAATCACGAATGAAAGAAAACATGTAAAAACTTACTTCATAAGTTTATCCCAGCCCCATCGGTGAAAATAACCAAAACAGTCACCGTATTCAAATGTTAGGGAACAAAAATGCGGAATTTCAGCTAAAAATAGTAATTTGTAAGTTACGTTAATGTTTATCTGGTATAATAATAGTATAATGTTTATATTTATGTTACTTTTACTAGAGGTAAGTGATATATTTTTAACTAAATAATCATAATAGTATTACGTTTTATGATGGAGTCTTCCTAGTAATGATATCATCACTCATTCACATCGCGTAAATGACTCAAAACTGTTTTATTTGAAATATCGAGCCCCTTAACGGCCGAGACAGTGCTCAGCATAATTTAATTACTGGAAACTTGATATTATGCACAGTGGTGCCAATCGCGGGAAAAATCTCCGATTTGCGGGGAATTGAGGGTTAGCGCGGGGAGAGGAACGGGAACTAAATAATCACGTTCGGCGATTCTTTCCGAAGAATATCGATTTAAAATCGATTCGAATTGAAATCTGATAGATTCACAAAAAACATGAAGGTAATAAAATCGGTATCTGAGAAATAAATCTTTTTTCGATTTACATTTACGGAGCAAGAAAAACATTATAATAGTCTAATTAAAGTTATTTTTGCAACCATACCAAAGTATAAAAAATATATTTATTTAATAAAAATACACTTATTTCACAAATTATTGATTACATTAAAATATTTCGAAATTATATAGTTTATGGTTCCCAATGCTTAATATCCGAGCTTTTCAGGAAGAACAGTCTGTCAAGCCTACGAGGAGGAGCAGTGATTTTGAGAAGTCTGAGGACCAAATATCGCAAAAATATATAGATGACGTAATAATGGCACCTTAATTGACGTAATAATGGCCCCTTAATTAGTCACTGTCATAGTTGTCGTGTATTTGACGACCCCGTAGCCCAGTTGGTAGTGACCCTGCCTGCCGAGCGTGGGTTCCCGGGTTCGATTCCCGGTCGGGGCTGATATTTATGTGACAGATAAATGTTTGTTCCCGGGTCATGGATGTTTGTGATGTGATAATTGTATATGTCCATGCAACCCGCAACACAGGGAATCCTAGTGCGGGGGTGTGAGTGTGTGTAAACGTTTTTATTTTACTTTATATTGGATACAAATCCCATATTGTAGGTTGAAATATTTAATGTGAGATGCTACCAAACAGAGTACAAAATTGTCGCAAACGATAGAATTGACCACTACATATAATCCTTCTTTTACCACTGTGACGTGGATTAAACAAGTGTAATACATAAAATTTATTTGTATCTATTTAAGAAAGCAAAATCGCCTGTCAAGAAATAATTGATACCTGTTCCTATGAGTATTTGCAACCAAAAAAAAATTAAATATTTTGCAGTTTGATTGCAAGTTTTGATTGATCAGTTACTAAAATTACATATGCCTATTTACAATGCTTTGTATATCTTAAGACATCGCGATACTCACTCCTCACAATTGTAGCATTTAAGTAACAATAATCTCGACACTCTTGCTTAGATTCGAATCTGTTACCATTGCCTTGACAACCGCCCCAGTAGAACCGATAACATCTGCTTTGTCGGGCATCGTAATACCACTGAATAATATCAGCTCGGCAGGGGCCTGTATCCGGACGAAGGAAGCAACTTTGATGACGAGCTAAAATTAATTAATTTTTATAAACATGCAGTCCAAGTAATATTTCATAGATATTAGTCAAAATCATCAAACGCGCCACAAAGTACTAATTACGTAATATTAATGTTTCGTACTTCCTTTAAAAACGCGTCACATCCAGTTCTATGTTGATCTGAACGACACTCAAAAAAATGATTAAAGTAAAAAGAATAGTTGGTTTTTTTGTAAAATATTTTCAAAAGCTCTCTTCACCAGTATTTATACAAAGTTTCATGTAGTAGATGTAGTAGAAATATATGGTTTTAAGCAGTGATCCAAAGTTGCAAACCTGCATGCTTGAGTATTCCCCATTCGCAATGTTTTCAAAAATGTGTGCAGTTTGCCAACTCATTTATCTAGCGTCTATCGTCACGTACTGCGGTCTTACATTATTGTGAGGTGATCCCGAACACAGCAGTGGGAACAGCTATGAGTTGTGAAAATGACTGAGTCTGGTAACAAATGAATACTGAAACTGCTTTTTATAATAATAAAAATGTGTGTTATAAAACATATTAAAGATAATACAGGAATATTTTTTTTCCCGTTTTCTATTACGTCCGAAAATACCAAGGCTAGTATTTAAAAAAGAACTAATGTTTAATGTTCAGGTACTTATTCGTTGCATAAAGAAAATCTTAACTTTGTAGTGCGGCGCATACTCATTAACACATGTCCGAGTAGAATCACGTGTTTTTATTATTGTTTATCTATTCCCATGCTTTAATTCCTCTATTATATCATCCGTTTGGATGATATTATGGTTATTAGGACATTGGGTGTTTGATGGTAGCAGTAAGCTGTTTCAGAATCTTTTATAGAGGATTCATATTATGGCTATAGATAAAGTCTTGTATGCAACTGTTGATGATTAGGTATTAAAACACTCATGTGATACTATTATCACACTCGGCTTTGCCTCGCGTGATAAACCCACATTCGTTTTTTAATACCCCTTATTATACAACAGTTGCATAAATAACTATAAAAGTGCTATTTTCAAGTACGCAAGGGTTTCTGCATGCAATCCAGATTTATAAGTTTTTACATATCTCGTATAAATTTTTAATGTTTTTCGTTTAAACTTATTATATTACTGTGTAATCAATGGACAATCTCTTCTACATCTATACATATAATAAAATTCTAACTGACTGCTTTCTGTACATGAACGATATATGAGAAAAAATATCATTAGGGACATTTATTAGTCCAATAGAACATAAAACAATAGTTGTTAGAATTTTCGTCTGAGCGTTTGTTCGCGATAATCTCAGAAACGACTTATCCGATTTCGTTACGGTTTTTACTAATATATTGCAATAAGCGTCATTTAATATACGTTTCATTTCAATCCGTCCATAAACAAAAGTTATGAAATAATATATGTTTTTCTAATTCACAGAACGTGAAAATACAGTCCTAAAACAATGCAAATGTTATTTCTAAGCGTAAAGTATTTTTTCTGAAGCGAAGCGAGGGCAATTTGCTAGTTTATCATAAAAACAAAATACCTTTCAGCATGTTGTCAACATGTGTACAAATTTTGTGTGTTATAGGATTTCCCGTCGGACTCTGCCTGTATCGCCCGTACATTTTTTTTGTTATTGATATGTAAACGCCATTCGTTACACCTATACTACTTGTGACACAAAAAAATAATGTAATGAAATCAACAAACTTTAATGTTGAATTGTTTAAAAAAACATTAGTATACATTTTTCCACACTAGCATTCAGATTTATTACCAAGATTAATATTTATAGAGCAGCAATAAAAATGAAATTTTACTTTTGAAATCAATCTACTTGTCCATAAAGTTCCAATTTCATGCTATAGTTTATTTTTTTATTGAAAGCGATATGGAAGGTCTGTCACAATTCTCAAATAGGACAATAATCCTATTTCCTTTTTATACACATACATATTTTATAGAAACATATTACGTAATAAACTTGCTCTTGATAAAGTTACCAGATGTGTAGATTGTCCTACAGCAGGTGTATCATAGAAAAGTTTTTTTTTCCCATTGACACCCCTTAAGTGATTGATTGTTTTTATGATATTATGAACTAATAATACCTACATAATAATTTTTGTATATAAAAATTTTGGTTAACAAAAAAATATATGAAAGAACAGGAACCACAAAAAATTTAAGTCGAGATTACCCCATAAATTGAATATTATTTGTCAATCATTATATTGCCAAACAGCAGCCCACCCCAACTTCTAATTTATACACAATACGCCTATATTTCTGGAGATTACATATAAATTAAACATTACACATCACATATAAACAAACTTTAAAAATGTACACTCTCTCTTCATAATAATAGTAACTAGCAAACTGCCCTCGCTTTGCTTCAGAAAACCTAACCTTAGAAATAGCACTTGTATTGTTTTAGATCATTGATTCCCAAAGTGGTCCAGGTGGACCCCCCGGGGTCCACGGAAGACTCGACGGGGGTCTACGTTGCCGTAACCAAAAATAGGGGTGCACAATTCGTAAGCGGGGGTCCACGAAAATTTATCTGGTTTCGATACCCTGATTAGACAAAGGCATTTAAAAAGATTACTTCAATGCAAAGTATATATTATTTATCTATCTAGTAATCAAATTCAAATGTTTTTTAATCGTTTCAAATAGTTTTAATCATTATAAATGCCTTTTTTAACTAGGGTAGTGAAGAACTAAAATGTTGGCTTGACTTCACTTATCAATGTAGGCAGGTAATATTTATTTAAGAAACTCAGCGACTTTTACATGTAAAAACTTGCATATTCCATATTCAGTACAACGTGTCGTGACTTGCAAAAGCGCCGCCGCACCGCTGCCGCCACCGCTGTCTGCAACGCTTGTTCAGACTTGCAAAGGAAACGAAATACAACTTGTGTTTGTGCTTGAAATCTTGCATGAACTTGTTTGATTCTTCACCAATATAAATACGAATGCGAAGGATAAACGTTATTTATTTGTTTCCGGAATTTCGAAAAGTAAAATGAATCGATGTTTGTTAGTGTCGTAAAAAGTAAGTACTTATCTGCCAATTAAATTGTTATACATACTTTTATTTTATTTATTACTTATTTTACAATTTATTGTACACGTAAGTAAACCAAAAATGGACAAATTACAAAAAATTACGTAGGTTCAAAAGGTGAGGCTTATTCCTGAAAGAAATCTCTTCCAACCCAGCTGCGATAGGAGATATATTTTTGTTGTAATATATTTGTAATGTTTGCGTGCAGTAGGTACGTATTCTAAATTAAATACTGAACAGAGCCATAATTAGATTCTTCCATAAAAGAACAGAAAGCCGAAAAAGATTGAACATTTTGTCCCTACTTTATTAGTAATTTTTTTTATTTCCCGACTATGTGGTGGTTCACTCAATCATTAAATATATTTTCATAAATTGTTCGTGTCTTTAAATACTCGTCGTAACGTGCATTAAGGTAATAAATAAATAATTAAAATCGCTGAGTTTTGATATGATAGTACTATTTAAAAGTATTTTACATCAAATTTACAGAAATATATCAAAGTCACCGGTACTTTGTTGAATTCATTGCTATAATTAATTAATTTTACTCAGTTAAAACATGCCATGCCATATCCTGTTAAGTAAGACCGCCTTAAGATTACTAATAAAACAAAGTTTTTTTATTTACAGGTAGGTAACTGATATGAAACATGGCTGAATCTATGAAGAAATGTCGACAGTACAGTGTTGATTATTTAAAATTTGGTTTCGTTCCATCAAAGGCAGACAAGCGATTGCCGATATGCCTTTTATGCAACAAAGTTTTGAGCAATGACTCTATGAAGCCATCGAAGCTCGAACATCATCTAAGAAGGTGTCATCCTGATAAAATAGATAAAGATTTGAAATATTTTCAAACGTGGAAAGAAAAATATGAAAAGAGACCCAGCGTGCACGGCATGTTCGCTTCAACGTCTAAAAGTAACGATGATGGCTTGAGGGCATCTTACAATATCTCATTACTTATAGCGAAATCTGGAAAATCGCACACCATTGGAGAACAGTTAATTTTACCCGCTATTGAAGAGGTTTTAAAAACTGTTCTGCACAAATCCTCATTGAAATACTCAAAAGAATTCCTTTGAGTAACAACACTGTACAAAGACGAATTGATGAAATTAGCTCTAATATAGAAAGTTTCTTGTGTAATTATCTACAAACAAATCATTTTTCTATTCAACTGGACGAGTCAACTTTACCTGGTAATGAAGCATTATTGTTGGCATATGTTCGATTTGTCATGAACGAAGAAATTCATGAAGAGCTACTATTCGCGAAAACTTTGGAGACGGACACTAAAGGTGAATCAATATTTAATGTCCTGTGTGATTTTTTTAGGGATAAATTGATTCCATTTACAAACGTTATTTCGGCGGCAACAGATGGAGCTCCTGCCGTGGTCGGGCGATATCGTGGATTTATAAGCCATCTTAAAAGAATTATACCAGAGGTAACTGCAATTCACTGTGTCATCCACCGACAACACCTAGTAGCGAAAAATTTGAGTGATAGATTGCACCAATCGCTTTAATTTGTGATTAATGCAGTTAACAAAATAAGAAGTAATGCATTGAATACGCGTTTATTTGCACAATTGTGCGATGAAAATGATGAAGACTTCCAACGATTGCTCTTACATACTGAAGTACTGGTTGTGGAAAGGTGCATGTTTCACAAGATTTTACTCACTTTTTGAATCAGTGTTAAAGTTTCTAGAAAGTAAAGATCCAGATTTAAAAGAAAACCTGATCAATTCGAAAGCAGGCATCGCGTACTTGACAGATTTGTTCAAAAAATTTAATGACATTAACTTACAATTACAAGGGGAAAGGCTCAATTTAATAAAAGCAAAGGGTGTAATTTCAGCTTTTCTTGGAAAATTGAAATTTATGAAGCAAAATATTAGTCGGCGCGAATTTTCCCACTTTTTAAACTTGTCACAGGTAGAATGCCTTGATGAGGATATTCACACATACGTTCAACATTTAATTGCCCTGCATGATGATTTCAAAATTAGATTTGAATATATTCTGGAAATACCACCATGGGTTATAAATCCATTTGATGAAACGGAAGTGGAGAATGTGACATTACAAGAGGAGCTGCTCGAACTTAGCACTAATGAGGAGCTGAAGGTGAAATTTAAAAGAGGATATCAATCATTTTAGTTATAGGCAGAAATACCCGAAAAATATCCTGGACTGTGGAGAATTGCGAGAAAGTTTTTGATAGTGTTTCCGTCGTCATATCTTGTCGAAAAAAGTTTTAGTGTCGTTACAAACCTTTCAACAAAAAAAAGGAGCAAACTGAATATCACAGAACGGGGAGATTTGCGGTTATTCCTAACAAAACTGAAGCCAAATATTGATAATTTGCTGTCAATCCATCAAGTACATCCATCCCATTAAGATTATGACTATTTTGTGATTGTCACTGTAGAAATTATTAATGTTTAATTTTCGACTGAGTAATTGTGTAATAATAATACATATTTTAATAAATAACACAAGCAAATATATTATTTTTCTTTTTATTTTTACCGCACTGAATGAGGAGTTTTCTAAATAAAATAAGTGAGAATTGATTGGTTCCTTGTGCTGTGAGTAGATGTCAAAAAAATGAAGTTGAATGGAATCACTTTTTTGATTGACCAACATTACTTTTTTGATTGACCAACATTACTTTTTTGACATCCACTCACAGCACAATCAATTAATTAACCAATCGATTCTCACTTTTTTTCGAAAACTGTAAGTCGTGGATGGAATGCAGCCGCAACGCAAATTTCCATAGTTAGATCTAATCTTCACATTTTTTGTCAAGTTTTGGGAATATAGCACTCACCTTAACCAGCAAAATTTTGAAAGTGGTCTAAGAGAAAAATAAGTTTGGAAACCTCTGTTTTAGATTGATTCATAACTTTTTTCTTTATGGACAGATTATTATAAAAAGAACTTTTAATATTAAGTGAGACTTACTGCAATAAATTAGTGCAAACCATAATAAAATTGGTTGGTTGACCATAACAAAATTGGTTGGTTAACCATAATAAAATTGGTTGGTTGACTAAAATAAAATTGGTTGGTTGACCAAAATAAAATTGGTTGGTTGACCATAATAAAATTGGTTTCTAAGAGTAGCATGCATAAACACACAAATAGACAAAAAAAGACCACTAATAATAGTTTTCCTCATATGTTTATAGTCGGTTTGTGCGGTGGTGTCTCTCAAGTTTTGGTGCTTTGGCGGGCACAAATGAGTCTATACCGACTTTTTCGAATCTTCTGCGAACTGTCCGCTCACTTACTCTTACTCCTCGAACCTCCTCCAATACGTTTCGGGCCAGCACCGCCGTCAGTTTCGTGTTCCGACGAACTTGAAGTTGTAGAACCATGTTGGTGTAACGGTGGTGTAACGGCCAGCACGGTCCCTGGATATGAATCCAGTCGAACATGTTTGTGATTTGCTAAAGAGGAGTGTCAAATCAAAAATGCCACCTCCCAACAATCTGGGCGAGTTGCGAAACGCATTACTTGAAAAATGGCAGAGGTTGCCCCAAGAAATCATCGACAGCATCATCTGCAGCATGCCCAGACGGATGAAAACCTTGGTCAGAGCACAGGGGGGAAACACTCGTTATTAAATATGCATTTAATTAATTGTGAACCATCAGGAAATTTAAAATTTTCAAATGTTTCTCTATCATTACGATATCGAAGAAAAATGCATTTTGTTTAATTTGTTTTTTTTTTCATTACACTTTATGTATGGTGTTGCAAATTAATGTGAAAACATGTGAATTTAATTCATGTTTCGTGTTTAATTAATATTTATTTAAAAATAAAATTAACTATTTGACAATATCCCTTTTTTTATGTTCCGCTAATTCTGCCAGTGTGTTTATGTAGTGACAGTATAAAGCTTATTTAATTATTAAATTTTACCTGAGTGGTGCTTCTATTACTCTGACCAAAGATTTTATATTATAATTTTTTTGTCGCTATTCAATATTATTTAATATTGGATATTTATTTTTCTAGGTCCTGTGATTCTGACAGTCACCCATTTAATTTAATTTAAGTAAAACTTGTACCTAATTAGTCTACACAGTCCCTTTAAATATCAAAACAGCACTAGAAAATATTACAAAAGTTTTGTATGTATCTCCACAATTCACAAGAGATTAATTCTTAAGAGAATATTCTGTAACAGCAAAGGGAATAAGAACTAAAAACAGAGTATTTAACTGTTCTCAAGAATTATGTATCTAATATTTTGGTGGTGTCATAATCATAAACATCCCCTAAATAAATAATTAAAATTAAGTATTTGTTTAGGTAGGGTTTGAAAATTTTTCATAATTATAATTAAATGAATATATTTAGTATAAAATATATTTATCTTTATTTTATCTTTGATATAAAAAATCTAAAAGTCCGTTTATAAATCTTAAATAAAACATTGCACAGTTTTGATTGATTCTATAGAATTATAGTTACATGTAATTTTAGTACTTTTAATGTATGGTCAAGTTAGGTAATTTTGAACACTTTCTTAGGGTTTAAAGGATACTGAAAAATTAATGTATTGATTACACCGTTATTAGTGTGGTGTTCTTTCATTCCAAAAAATTTTCAGAAATTAATGTTATAGTGGCCATTCAAAGTTATGACTTTCAGGTAACTTTGAATTGAGTTATACTAGACACTAGACAGTGAAAATCCTCTATAATTCAGTAATTATTTGAGTTTGGTAACATTTCATTGTTATATAGAATAAAAAAATCTATAACTGTCATAATAAAGAGACTTATCAAAGTCTTCAACTTACCATTTTCTGGGAATACCATCCTCATAATATGTGCTCCTAATAATTGGAAAAAACTTTACAGAAACAAATGTATTTTTAGTATATGATATATTTATTAAGAATCAAATAGAGACAAGATTCTTCACTTAATTAACTATAAATGAGATCAATAAACACTGATGAGATTAAAGGTTACTAGTAAGCAGCATGTTATTGAAAAAATCATTCGCCACATCCATAAACAAAATTTTATTATGTATGAAAAACTTTCCATCCCTTTTTTTAGTAGTGATATTGTTTTCTTTCTTTACAATACACCATTCACTTTTTGAATACCAAGTCCAGCCCCTTATTTATTCTTTTTTTAAAACATTTAGGGTGAGATTGTCAGAGCTCACTTTATGAATGAATCCAGGGACAAACTTTCTTCAATGAAAACACAAAACACACCTTCTGTGAACTTATCTGGCTGTCCTTTTTCATCAGTTTTTGATTTATAAAAGCTTGTTATTAGAATGCCGTTTAAACTCACAACAAACTGAAAAAGAAAGTTTTACTACCAACACTCTTAGTATGCTTTTGTTTTAATTTATAAAATAAAGTTATAAGCGATATGTTATACTTTCTTGAGGCTTCAATCCTAGTTAAAGCCTCCGATCGGATTGTATCCAGCGCTTCCTCTAAAATAGCTGGTGTATAATATGACTTCACGCCTCTCTGTCTGTTACCTGTTAAACAAGCGATTTTAGACAAAAAGACAATAAAATTACGACATTATTTCAAATTAGCCGGTTAAATAAATCTTTCACCTTTAAAAATCAAACAATCTGTGTTTTACATACCTTTTCTATATTGAATTCCGATTTCTGCCACACACACTATTTTCTTAGTAACAACCGCGAATACAAAAGGCGCTAAAGCTTTTAAAACATATTGACATCTGTCAATTTTATGTGATATTTGACATTTCAACGTGTAAACTTTCCGTTTCATATATAATTATTTAAGTAATTATACTAAAGGTGTTTGAATAAAAAAGTAAAAACCTTCAAAGAGGTTTTATTCAAAGTTATACGGAAATATAGCTACCCAATTTGACTGTATGAAAGTTTTAATAAAGTTAAGTAATTTCATCACAGAGTACGTAAGCCCTTTGGTCTCTATGTAAACATTTCATCATAGACAACAGTATGCTAACGTATTTGTGTAGAAAATTTAAAATCACGGACGGGTCAGAAATACAAAATAAAGATAGAGATAGAGACAGGGAGAGAAAACACGCGTAACTGAGACATTTTACGTCCTAGTAGTATCATATTTGCGATGATATGATGCGAATTAAGTCATATTTATGATTAACTTGAGATTTTTTATCGTTGCGAAATTAGAAGGCTAACTGAGTCATTACAATCAATCGAATAGGCGTTTGTTAAGTTACGACCAAAATAAATATTTTTAGCAGATTTTCCTCAATCACGCTGGATTGGTCTACTGGTTTTATTAATTTTATCTTTTAGCTTGAGTATCTTAGGTATCAGCGACGATTAATAACTACAGAAACGCTAAGCTAAGTACCACGCATCGATTATGAATTGATCATCATCAGCTCTTTAAATTTTAATTCGATTAAAGAAATTTCAAATTCAATCATTTCCTAAACCAACTCCTGAAACAAATTTTGTTTGTATTGGAAATAGTACATTTGTAACATGGTTGAAATTAATTATTGCGAATTATCTCTATTAAAAACTATATAAAAATGTCTACTTATAACACTATAAAAACATAGAAATAATGTGATTTGAATGTGTACATAATGATTAAAATTTAGGAACAACAAAATTTAACTTCTAACTTTTTTATTATGACTAATAATATTAAAAACAACTACATACTGGAGTCATATTCAAGGACATTCCTAAAACATTTGACCACGTATTACATAATATTTGCTCAAATAAATAATACAATTACAGTATTAGAGTAAAGGATAATATGATCTAATAGAATATTACTTGACAAGTAAAAAACAAATTATCTTTTCAAGATTAATCATGTAAATATTATGTTACTTAAAAACATGTGAAAATATATCTACAATATTTAGGAAAGCCTACTTTAAATATATATATTTAACAGTTCAAGTCCATATTGGTATATACTAAAACGATTCAGCAAGCAAGTGGATCAAGCATCTATTTTGCAATCACAGCTTTGTTGCAACAATAATATTGAGATAACATTAGTAAAATGTTTTGGAGAACTCATTTCGAAGGTACGTACCGTGATCTACAATTGACAAGCAATGTTAGTTTATATTACTATCACTTTATGTTTTTATATCGTGTAACTAGGTGGCGCTGTTTCTGTTATTTGTTATATGTAAATTACAAGTAAAGAATTTTTATAATGCACCTATGGACGTAAGCATTTTGTATAAATAAATATTTATAACTTACGTTTTTTTTGAAAGCCGATATTAGACTGCACTACTTTAAAAAACTAAATAAATTGTCCCAATATTTTTTTTCCATACCTACCTATTAGGTAAAGTCTCAATTAATTTTTTTGTATTATGTTGTTTTTAATAACTTCTTTTACTATTCTTATAATTTACGAGATAATAATGAATTTATTGGATATTTACTATCCTGTATTTTTATGTCCATTTGTTTTTTTCTGGTAAGCAATAAAATATTGAATTATATTATTGAAATGTCGCTTAGATATATTGATACAAATTCTTTTTTAATAGGTGGAGTCACAAAATAAGGATCACAGGATGTTGCACAATGACACAGAATTTCATGACATTATCTGTAGCTTAAAATCGGTATCAGATGACGGTGCTTAATTTACACGATTGGCCAGAAAGGTCTGTGTCGTGAGCCTTCTATTCCTATGTATATTATAGTATCAAATGGACATATCATGGATGGTAGATCACAAAACAGTATACCTGCTTTAGAATTTAATTATTGTTGTTAGCTCACGGGTGTAAAAAATAATCCAGCTAAATTTAAAAGTCAGTGGTAAAAGTAAGTAGCAGAATTCTCCGTTTTTTAAAAAGGTTATACAGTAGACACTATCACAGATTAATACAATAAATTTTGTCTACATTTCGTACCATTGCATAGTAGGTTGCGTGCGCGCCGGTCAGCCTATATCATTCAATTCATTCCGTATCCGTCGCTCATCGGCAGTAGACGTGTGACATTCGTTTAATTATTTTTCTAAAGCGATAATCATAGCTCGTTGTTATTATCGAAATAACGTCAGTATGCTATCTATTAAAAAAATCAAAGAATGTTTTTTTAATGAACATTTCGTTTTATTGTGTGAATGAGTGTACCAAATAAAAGATAATCGCAATTGACAGCATTATAATTTAATATTGTTAAACGGGCATTATGTATAGCATTGATTTGGTGGTTTGTTTTTGTTGGCTAAATTTAGTTTATTATGTATTTGGCGCTGGAAGCGACGTTAAGGTAATACATTTTATTTATACATTGAATTGAGAAATTATATTAAATTAAGTATTAAATTATCCACAGTAAAATGGTTAAAAAATGAGACTTTAGATATAACAGATGTATCTTTTGCAATTAATATTATTTATTACAAAGTGGGTCGTTAACAGCAGTAGTCAGTAGGAATCGTATAATAAGCTTATGTTCACATTGATTAATGTAGCATTCGAATTGAGTTATTTATTAATGACTAGTATTAAGTATTTATGGCTTTGTATCTTATCAATATTTTGTACAAGCGCTGCTTTATATTGATGTATTTGGCGATCTGAATGCAGTTATAATTCCAGAGTCTAATAATATTAAAGGTTTGTAACAGTTAAATAATAATAAAAACATGAAAACACAGTTTAAAAATAACATAATTACTTATAGATATTGAGTGCATAATTTTTAATTTAATTCTAACACCATTTTCAATTCATTATAATATATTGATTTATTTATGTATTGTATGATTTATTTATGTCGATCTTATTAAAATCGATTATTAATACAGTGACGCTGGTTCCTTCAGGAGGACTTCATAATATATGATGGATTCTTAGAAATTCTATTTTTTTTTTTGGTGTTTTGATATTTGTCTACATTCCAACTCAAAGACTCCCACTAGATATTACGAAAAAATATTTTCCAACATAACGTTCATACATTCCGTTTTTGTTTTATTTGTTCAAATCTACACGCAGTATTCTCATGGGTAGGTAATATCATACGTATTTATCATTATTATAACCTTAATGCGATTGAGTATGTAAACATATTTAACCAATTTATTATTAATCTGCATACATCTTGGCCGTATTGGGGCGGCCTAGAATATTCCCCCAATCCCATGCTGGCCGAATAGGGTGTCGTAAGAGGCGACGGAAGCCAGCCTACTTGGTGGTAGGGTTTCGCGTATGGATTATATTATCAGTATTATTATTAAGTCATTAATATTATTACTGATATTATTTATTATCTTTCCACGAAGCCTGCTTGGCTAGCTCCAACCCTCTTGCTTGAATCAGCCACCAAACGACTCGTCGTGTTCCGGTTGGGGGCTTGAGAGCCAGTACTTTCTTTCTTCTTACCTTCTTCTCATTTCCTGGCCGACAACGCATCGGTGATACCTTTGGTCTTGCTGATGTCCATGGGCGACGGAGACCACTCACCATCAGGTGGCTCGGCTGCTTGTTTGTCGGCTATTAACATAAAAAAATGCTCTTTCAAAAATTTGCAATAAGCGAAATCATAATTTAAAACTGAATTTTCTAAAATTTGTTAAGCATAGACAATTAAATATTTAGTGTTTTTACTGTTCATTATTTACCATCGTCGTAATTAATATAATGGTAATGAATACTGTTTAATAGTGGTTTTAAAAGTAATAAACCGTATAATTCGATAGTAGATGATAAATATATAGAAAGATATATGCTTTTGTTAAATATTCTTAAGTTATGAATATTTCTTGCCGATACTGGGCCAGCGCCGCGTTTCGTGTTGCATGGAACGTGGTCAAGATGATACTTGACACTAACGATGGATCATACTATCTACTATTGTTTAGTTCGTTTTTATTTGGTATAGTTCGTTTGAGTCTCATACAATCTCACAAAGCGACAAAAACACTTAAGTGAGTGATTATTATGTTTCTCATAAAACGTACCATTCCATTCCCTTAATTACTATAGTCGAGTATGTCATAGGGTGATAGAATCCTTTAAAATGAGACCCATGGTTTATGGTGGCAACACACGTTTCTCTGGTGTATAGCCATTTCGATATAAAGGCATTGGTTATCAAGTTATACATAAATAAAACGAGGCCCGATGTCAGTTCTGAAATTTTTTTACCCCTTGGTGACCAACTGTGACTGGATTTTTCATCATGTTTGACTTTGATCATGTGTTGTGATTTGGATAGTTACAAATGATAAGCCGATAACAAATTTACACCAGATGTAAGTAGTTGATATCAACATATTTGCTCCTTGTTAAAACGATTAAAATTTTAACGGAGGGATATAAAAAAAGGAAAACAAATTCCTAATAAATCCACGGCTTATTTATGAAAACATTTATCTATCAACTTCATGGGTTTATAAAAATTATAACTGTTTAAGCTTATTGTATGTCGTGCAGACAAATTTATCCATGTTATCTTAAGGGATAATAGAATATTATTATTGCATTAAAAATATCACCGAAAATCTGATGTAACAACATCTTACTTAGGTCTGAGTAGCTCATTCTGTAGGTCTCTACATGAATCTTGACGTAATAAGAACCTGCAGCTAGGTTCAAATAAACTTAATGTTCCAGAATTCGCATTGTCACCAATGCAGTATCACTATGAGTAAAGTTCGGTTACGTACAATGGCTCAAAATATTCTCATAAAACTATAAGAGAATTATCATGTCATTGAGCACACAGGCTTCGTAACGCAACATATTTTTATCATATTTTGTATCATCTCTTCCCTTATTACGTGAAATCCGATATAATCGGTGGATTATTGCGAGGCTATTTTAAACAAAAGGATACGGTTAAATGGATTTAATGTCTGACGTTAGCTAAAATAACCAAATAAAATAGCCCACATCCGCTGACAAACTCAATAAAAATGTTGAAACTTGAGATGGACATATGAACAAGGCAAGGAACTACTAATTTTATAGGTTTCCTTTTTTAATCAAAGTTCCAGTCAGTGGTAATTAAAGTGAAGCTTGCTGAAATAAATATATTCCAGTTAAGGATATCATTATGGTCAATCAATATACCTGCATAACGGAATGTCTGCAAATAACAAAGTATGTTTTTATGGAAGGTCGTGACAATATGGTGAATAATTTCATGGTAATGTTACGTAACGACAATTCAATATTAATCTATGCTTGTATCTAGCCATGAACTATTGAAAGGATCATGTAGATGGTAGTTATTTAAACCGTAATAATTTGTCTCGAAAGGAATGCTATTTGGGAAATTTTTAAAATCCTAACACTATTAACGCATCGAATAGTATGTTTTATTGAACAAATAAATATCAGTTTCATAGACAAAGACTGGTATTTAAATGTGTAGTACTTGTATAGAAACGTATAAGCCTCTAATTTAAATAGGTGCCTGGTGATTTGGTGAAAAGGATACAAAATATTTCTTATGATTTTGTATGAACGAAAATGGCTATGTAAAATAACTAGCGGCCCGTCTTGACTTCGGTCGAGTTGAAAAGTATTAATATATCCTTTCGGAATAATGTACATTTTAATTGATTTTTTGTTACTACGTACCGTGGTTACTCCGCCCATACACACAAACTCCCAAAATTTGCTCAAAATTCTTTAATTATAATATTAGTAGATAAAGATTAATAAAACAGATATACTCATAATTTTAGTACCTACTTAGAAAAATACCCTATTAAAGATAGCAGACAAGAATGTTGTTTGATGGACAACAACTACAGTAGACGAATTTAATGCTATATGCACGATAGCATAGGAAAATTGTTTGGTAAACCATTAACACATATAACATTAACACCGAGATGACATCACATAAATTAAAATATCTGGCTCAAGTGGAATCTACGCATTTTATCTTCGTGAAAGCGACACGGCTCTTAGCATATTGGTATAAATAATAAAATTAACTGTACAAATGATTTGTGTCATCACAATCATTTCAGGATAAAGATTTATGTTGATATCATGAACATTAAAATGGGCATTGACAGCCAATGGTTGGTTACGATTTAATTGTTTGACATAAATTACATACTGATTCACAATTGGTATTAGAAAGGAATTTTTATTGGTCATATGTAATAAAAACATGATTATCCAATACAAATGAATATTTCGATTGGACTACAATTGGAATGGACTATGTAATACCTAACCTTTAGGTAGATCTATATTATTATAAGATTATCTAGTAGTTTAAATTTACCGTCTGGTTACGAGAAGGCAGATAGAAAACAGCAACTAGACTCGATGTTGAGATTTGTATACGTTAAACATTTTGTTTATGTAATCTGGAAACCTAGAGGGTATCAATAGATTTAGCATCAGCCAAATAAGTTGTAGAAGCATTATGCCATCGTGATTCACTTGTCTTGTCATGACTGCAAATCTGCAGAAACTGGTTTGCGCAGGTCGCCTGCTCGTCGGGATCTCTTGCACGTATGGATGACTCCAGGAGAGATAAATAAATAGAAAGATTTTCTCAGCGATAATCTGAAACCCGACACTATCTGCAAAATGCCATATCTTCATTTTCAATTTCAAACTATTGTTGGGAAACAATTTTGACAAAATATATAAAGCTAGTATATCGTTATTATATTATGCAAAAAGAGTCTTATAGCATCATCGGCATAGCATAGCATCAGTTTTGACATCATGTTTGTAGTATTGGTAGCCAGCCACGTTGTAGGAACGCTTACACATGTAAGATACAATAAACAGATTCATGTTGTGACTATCATAATATTTACAACTGGGAATCATTGGTGGTGGTTGGTGGTTGGCACTTAACACACTAGCCAGGCAGAGCTCAAATGATGTAATGGTAATAGACTACAATAACCTGCTGCTCTAGTCTTCGTAAAAGGTTTGACGTTTACAAACAAATATTATAAAAACGATTTCATATCGATTGTGATATCTGATATAAAACAAGCGAATCACCTTCTGGGGCAAGCAGAAACTATTAACTGCCAAGTGCTGCGGATTAAACATCTGTTTTTAATGGTTATGATCATGATAATGAAAAAAAAAAGAAAAAATGTTTATCTCTTTTCTTTTGTTACATAATTTTGGTGACTAGCTCACACACTAGGATACCCTGTGTTTTGGGAAACTAGTTTCATACCTCTCCTTATATATACATAAAAACTAAAAATTAATTTTCTATAATTTATGCTCGTTCTTCCGTTATTATTTATTTTGTGCCTTTCTACATATCTTTGTAAAATTGATCCGTAAAAGTAAGACGCGGAAGGTAATCTCCGGAATCACGACATCTATTTGAAAATCCTTTTACCATTTGAAACATACATTATTCCGGGTGGACACATAGGGTATATATATTATGTATGCATACATATGCCTTAACTAGTCATGGTGAAGTCCCTTTGTTTCATACTATATAGAGATTAGTATGGATTATACCTACAGAATATCTACTAAAATAAATGAAATTCATCAACCCGAATAAAGTCGCGGCGGACCGTTACTTTTTTATTTTTGGCTTAGCAATGCTACGTCATTTTCCTTGTCGTATTTTTAAAATAAATAATAATATGATAGTAAAATACATTATATCTAGGCTGGATAATAAAACACGCGAGACAATAAAAATGAACTGTATTTGTTTTTCACTGGTACAATACAAATTTTAGCAAGTAGCAGCGAGAACGGGAAAACAGAGAAGGGCTTACAAAGCAATTGCATCTTTTACATTATGCCAACCATAGATACAAAAAAAATTATATAATTACGCAGACTAAATGTAACTGCACAGTGCTGCCACACTAATCTATGTTCAAAATTAATTTGAACATAGACTATACTTATTACATAAGTACTTTTACCTATACTTATAACATACTTATAATTGTACAATACTTATTACTTGAAACTAACGACTTAATCAAAATTATAAACATTATAAATATAATTTCATAATTTAACGCGAAGGGTAATATATTTTTTTAGGTTCTATGGTAATGGATTGATGCATTTATGTAATTAATTAACAAATCGGCACACCCTGATAGATTACAAGCAAGTATTTCGCAAAGCTAAATAAATTGGCATCAAACGACACATTCACTCGTTTGCTATCGTTACGAACTGAATTTAAATCACATTTTAATACAGAAGTGTTTCTTTATAAGGAAAAATAGTTATAAACACTTAGCAGTCCCTTCATGTTCGCATCTATTGTTCTTAGGCTTGCAAGAAAGCATTCTACGTACTTATATATACATTATCGATAATTTTGTTATAGAATAAAACCGATGTGTAAAAACATTCGTTATAGTGTATTGCATGAAGGATTTTTTTAGGTGGATAATATTATATTTGGGACTATATTTGCTTCAAAGTTTATTTACAGTTACACAAAAAACTTTACGCGTAGATAGATAGATACAGGTAAGAAAGTATTTACCACAAAAGTTCTCTTAGCTAAATCTTAGTATGTAATACATGTCTTATAAAGGAAAATTGTATAGTTATAAAATCACGTATATCCATTGTAGGCAATTACACAAAGTGGTGAAACTTGCCTAAGCCGCTTCACAGCCTGTGAAGCTAATGTGAGCAGCACTCAAAGAGTGGTTTGCGGCTCCGATGGCAGGAACTACTCCTCAAAATGTCATCTTATGAAGGCCCATTGTTCCGGAGAACCAGTTGCTATCGTCCGTAAAGGACCTTGTGTGGGTGAGACCATTTTTTTATTATGTATCAAGAATATTGTCTGCTAATCTGCTGTACGAGGACTAACATACATTTTCGTGACCATATAAGAATGCTGAATAATAAACACTAACCACAGAGATGCGTTCAACTATCACTAGCTTTGTTTATTATTCAACAAACACACATCAAGTATTCATTATATTGCAAGATACCAAGTAATAAGGAAACCAATTGTATATTAAATTACTGCCAAATTCAAAATTCCCAGGTAATCATTGAAAAGTAATGTGTTGTTGATATGAATTCTTAAGTGTATTGTTTGAAAGTTGACAGCTCTATATGAATCACTACGAATTCCCGACGTTCAAGCATTGTAGTGGTGGCCTCGTGCGAAAAATGGAATGCGTTGTATTATGTTTTACTTATCAGGTCCAGAAAAATTACTTTACATTCCCGCTTATCACAATGGTAGGTACAGCAGCGCGGTACACACGGTATTTACAAAGTTACTTTTCTCTTAAAGGGAGTAAATTTGTAAACAAGTAAAATCATTTCATTTATAATAATTATAACTCAGTAAGTCAGTAAAAGCAAAGTAAGAAACTTAATACAATTATAAGAGTAACATTTATAGTATAAATTACTACTTTATTTTTGATGAATTTTTTTCATTCATTTGTTGGATATATATATCTATACTAGTATAAATCTGTTGAGCTTCTCTGTGTCTCGAGATAACTCAAAAAACGGCTTAACCGATCTTAATCAAAATTGGTATGTAGCGAGAACACGTGTTTGCGCAGATGATAGACTATATAAAATCTATCTATCTATATAAATCTGTAATATCTATCTGACGTACATACCATTTTTTTTGTCAAATATCATTATAAATATTTGTTTTATGACAAACTGACATCACTTTGACAATTTTGATCATTTTTGTTCGTCTGTCAGTATGTCCCGTTATAACTCAAGAACGGCTTGACCGATCTTAATGAAAATTGGGATGAAGTGAGAAAACGTGATCTCAGAAATGATAAGATATTTAAAATATCATTAAACCTAATGATGTCTAATTAAAGTAAAAAAAACATATTTTTTTAATGATCATGTATATATAATTAATAGTCCAATCCGAACGAAGGCGGACGGGGCCGCTAGTTATATGATAATTTTACTAACGGCTTAAAGCTTACTATGACAAATTATCATATTGTAATATAAAAAAATAATATATACCAATATTTTTATATTTTAACGTATTTAGGAATTAACACCAAAGATCTCGGAATCAACAAGTGTAATATCTAATAGACAATACATTAATGTTATAGTGAACTTTATATGTTTAATTTAATATATTTTGATTATGTTTTAAATTACTTAATTATTATTTTTTTGTTTTACATAAAATAAGTTAATGCTTGACAATAACACTACCTAATGGTAAGTGGTGATGAAGTATGAGATGTTCAACACACTGACAGAAAGAGATCTATTCACTCCCCTCCTACAATAATGCATATTAAACTGTAAGCGAATATTTATTTCCTCTCAAAAGCCAATGTTTAATTATATTAAAAATTATAGGCGACAAATAGATAACCTTTCTGAAGTCAATTGATAAGAAGATACATGATAAGTTACGATAAATGTGCACGGTGCACAACCAGTAATGTATTGGCATTGACAATTATACTGTAGACATTCCTTCTACGGTTTCGTACTTTTAGATTTGTAAGGACGAATCGAACTTCTAATTCTGTCCAGCTCACTATAATAGACATTTAAAACTACAAAGCTGCTAGTATTATGTTTAATGGACTTAAAAAAATATTCGATTTCATGTTCTGTACTCTGTGATATATTTGAATACAGCTAAATAATCATACTTGTGTGCTAGGAACATAAAGTAATTAGTAATAGTTCTAGGTACCTTAGTGATCAGTTAAATATTAAAAATTGACCTCCTAACTTAATAAAATCTTTACAGCACATTTTCTTTTGGGTAAAGGATATAATAGTATAGACAGATAGAGAGAAGGACGCCTGAAAATAACAGTGTCAAAACCAGTTCCGCGTAGGTTAAATCTTAATTTGTAATTGCCATGTGTTCTTTTAAGAAAAGGGTTCCGGATTTGCTTTCGCCGTTTCTTCTCCTCAATGTTAAAGCACCTTTCCGAAATGGTAGTAGAAGCAAAATATGATGTACTTAAGTGTATTTACAAAATACCTAAATGATAACTGACTTTGAAATTGAATTTGATTAACAACCTCAACGGTTTATAGTTCCATATGTATAATATATTATAAGTATAAGTATTATTATATGTTATAAGTCTAATTACGATTGAATTTTCACGTTATGAAATTGCCACAGCAGTTATTTTTATACTTTCTTTCTTAGCTTCTTCTCATTTCCTGGCCGGCAACGCATCAGTGATATTATCTTTGAACTTGCTGATGTCCATGGGTGACGTTGACCACTAACCATCAGGTGGCTCGTCTGTTCGTTTGTCGGTTATTAGCATATAAATAAAAAAATATTTATATTACTGATCTTAACCTCTCCGGAGGTATTCCAGTAGTGGAAAACTTGCTGTTAGCTATTTCGATCTACACAAATTTGACTCGACAAGGTGCGAGGTTGAAAGGCATTAGAAACAGTGGAGAGGAGTGTTGACATAGGGTCCCGGCTGAATGATGCGATATAAACTCAGTCGACGTCTATTGAAAAAGTGACAACTCCTCTTGTTAGGTTTCCACATTGGCGTAATATGTCAGTTGGTGGATAGTATCGGGTTCATTTATGGGTTTCTATAAAGTATACGTGATTCACTTATAACGCGCTTCAGTTCAAGTATATATTGAGGAGCGTGTATTATTTGCCAGTCCGCACTTGATCAATTTTTTTGACTTTTTTCCAGATGCAAAACAATCTCAGTAGTAGGACATTTATTGGTTATAATGATGATGATGGAGATATCGTCTGTCACCAGAGGGCCAGTCCTCCTGTTTGTCGGTACTGCGGTACGCGTTAAACGCACAAGCTGGTCGACGAGCAACATTCGTCCCACGCTGCCGTGCGGATGGAACTTACGCGCCGGTTCAGTGCGCGGCCGGTGGTGCCGCGGCCGGCTGCTGGTGTGTCACTTCCGACGGAAAACCCCTGCCCGACACAGCCGTGAGGAATGGAAGACCAGACTGTACGAGAACTGGTGAGTGATTTATAAATTATCGAGAATACTGACCCAATATAAATAACAAACCCTTATAACATCTACATGTTCTTTTACTATCTTTACCATACAGTAATGTAATCTTAGCTCAATTCCGTAAGTCCAAATTTTCTATTGCACAGCTATTAAAAACTGATGACATTTTATTTCAATTTTTTTTTGTAACGTTTTTGTGCATTTATCTGCACTAAGTTCAGTTGAAAATTCAGTGTGTAGTGTATGTAATAAACTTTTATTTTATTTACTTTGCATATTTACGTACGATTTTTCAGCTCTTATTTTTGAAGTTGGTTTTTTTTTATAAACTTGTTAGTTTTAGTGTATACTTATATGGGTATACAATAAGTACGACATTACAAAATATTATATAACGGGATGAGCAGATTACACATTTGATTATAATCGCTACGTCTGCTCATAACTCCACTAACTAGGTTCTGTTGACTATTCACAGTCTTATCTCCTAAGCCCTTTGCAATGTAACCAGTGCCACAAGCAAACAGCTCACAATAAGGTTGGACTATTCTAATACATCGAGGAGTTGCATTTATGCTTTAAGACACATCATTAGATACTGAGATGATCACTGGTGAACTACGGTGGACAAACACAGCAACTATCTTTACATTTGTTACAGCAAATTAACGGCTGAAATATTGTATATATTGTTATGAATAAAACATAAGTTGAAGGTTATTTTATCTACCTCTTAATTTCGAAAAAAATTAAATCAAATTGAAACAAGGTACTCTTCCTGGGAAGAGTCCTTATGGATGTTTACCGTTTATTAAAATATTAGCTAGCTTCGTTTGCAGATATTTCAAATAGTTTGAAGTTGTGTTATATAGTTTGCTTATAGTTCAATATCGCAAAAATTATTGCATCTGTAATACATATTTCTTTATTCTTTTACATTCAACAACATTCCACAATTCATATGGTTTAACACAACTCCCAAGAATAATAATTAACAAGACATACATTTAATAGTTATTTGTTGTCATAAAAATAAAATTACATAAACTATTAATATTTAAACAAATGAAAACAAATTAAATGATAGGCAGATAGCCTATAAATTACTAGTTGATGCCACCTAGGTGGGTTTCGTTTCACCTAAAATAATGTACAATTTTTAATACGTAAATTAAAAATATTTTTAGTGTTTATGATTTTTATTCTATTGATTTTTATTCTGATTGTTATTCTAAAGCCATTTTACAGTGTACAATATTTTTGGTTTTGCCATCTTAAACAAAATCAAATAAACTTGTCGGTCGGCCAAAATTTCATATCAATATCGACCTATGGTTCAAAAGATAATAATTATCACTACCACCAGCACCCTTTATATGTATGAAAAGTTTCATACCAATTGGGGTTACGGTTCTCGAATTTTAAGTTAATCTATATACACATAAATTCTGTTTTATATATATAGACAGAAAACTATAGTAATATTATGGCACATACACATGTAAAGTAACAAATTAATATGGCTGTCGACGAAATACGAAAATAATGTTTTTAAGCATAAGGTCTACTGATATATATATTATTGTGTGTGTGTGTATGTATATGTATGTATGCATTCGACGCGATCCAACCTTCAAGATTATACTCCTTTCAGTTAAGGGATACGTCAGCACGCTCAAAGAAAATTCTCGCTTTATTACACGAGATTTTTTACAACGTTGACAAACGAGTGGTCTCTATTAAATCTGATCTTATGATAAATCAATCAAATGTTAGAATTTATATTTTAAACCTGTCAAGTCCAAATAGGATGGATAGTCGATATAATTATGCCTGTGTTCGAGGTCATGAATCTCTATATATGTACCAAATTTCAACATTTTCGTTGTTGATATCTAATTAGTTTTTCATGTACCAAGGCTTATGACTTCCAGACATCTGAATAAGTACAACTAATTAAGGGGTACGGAACGTAGTTATAAATATTTAGAGATCTTTATGAATAAAAATAATATCTTTATACCTGACCGCGTTTGATTAATTTTAAACATAGCAATGAATGGTTATATTGCTGAATTAAAAATGTCAGTTTGAACATAATATTTTCGCAGGTTATTTTCAGTTTTATTATCATTATAACTCTATGAATACATAAATGAGTTAGACACCTTTGAAATAAATTTTAATATAAGTTAATATTTTCTAAATAGTAGCATTACTTGTATTCTAAATTTAAACTTTTTTCACTGAAGTCGCTACTACAGATACTCAAAAGTAAAAAAAATATCTAAACCCGGATTCTAAACATCTGCTCTGTTTAACACCAAATTGAATCTTTCAACACCGTTTATAATAAACATTAGTCCAGATGAGAACCAAAATGTTTATATTAGGTATTCGGAGCTGCCTTTGAGTGTACCTGTTAATACGCCAATATTCAGAATTAATAGTTCTTTTTAAAAGATTTATAAAACACCTTTTTACACTCTTTATCTTCCAGCCGTAATTTGTTGAATGAATGTTTTTCATATAATAAATCTTCTATATCGGTCTGTGATGTACCTAACAGAGAGGCGCCAAGATTCTGCGCAGTATCAACCACATGAAAAATGTTGACAATTGTTTATTTTGAGATAAATATAATGAGCAATGTATTAAGAACTATTTCATGAATTGCAGTTCTATAACTTAAGACACTTTGCAGACAAATTACAAGTAGATTTTATTTATATTCTTATTCCACTTCAACGACTATCCCTGTTTTACAGAGTAATGGATGGCAATTAAAATCAAACATAAATTTGTTTTGAAAAGTATTCGTCAAAATTAAACTGTTACATCTTAGCTCGATGTATTCAAATTACCCAGTAACGGACAGTCTTTTATTGCAAAGAAATACGATGTATGTAAATAAATGACATTAGTTTTACTCCGACAGAACAGGTCACAAATATACGATGTAGTTCGAGTACATTTAGAGCACTAGCTCCATTGAATCATGTTTTTGTACTGGAATAATGGCATTAAATATTCAAAGATATACGAGTACAATAAATACATTTGTTACACTGTTTTTGCTGCACTTTAATTTTATTCGTTTCTTAAATTCACGAAGGACATTTCGTATATTTGTTATGTGCCCATTTGTAGTATAAATTAAGTTGTATAAGCTACATTATTATATTTGCGCTCTCAATTTGTCGGCTTGTGTCAATCTTAAGCGATAGTCTAGTTAATCAACATAGACGCAATAAGGAGTTGAATCAGCGACCGCAAGTATTCGGGAAATCTGTAATGTACGTAGATATACAATGTTAATAAACGAAAAATCGAATAGTATTTGTGATTAATAAGTTACAATTTATAACATTAATGTTGAACAATCGTAAAAGGTATCCGCTGAAATAGAAGACTATCAAAATAAAACGTTATCATTGTTCTCCGAGCGATTATTTTTCATTTAGGGGATCGCGATTACTATTCTAGAAGCTGCCTTCCCCGTGTCACATTTAATTTATATCAGGTATTCTTCTGTGATAATTATCAGGGAATTCCCTGGCGTCGACTTCGAGTTCCCTACCGGCTGACTTTATACACGCAGCCTAATATATTTTAACTAAGGTTTTGACTGCCTCAGTTTTCGATCGAAGCAATGAAACAACGATTTTAATTTTGGTCTAGCATACAGGGGACCAGTGCTTGAATCCTGCGCTCACCATATATTATCCGAACTTATCGTGGGTCATTTGTTAAGTGTCGTGGCACTCATTCGCGGATGTTTCGTTTTTAAAAAATTTTAAATCGCAAAAGTACCTACATATTACCTGAGTGTATTTTTGCAATTACGAAATTTTCAAAACAAGGAGGTGTCAATGTTTCTAACCGGGCCAGGAGCTCGTACAGGAAGGCATCAATTTCCACCTGTTTACTTGATGGCACCCATCATCGAATTAAACGACGACACGAATACCCATTGTTACATGTCGCACGGCCAACTCATATTGGTTTTCTTAGACCACATACACTTACGGTGCTCATCCAGAACTCTGATAATCATCAAATTATTATAAATGTTTGAACATTTTAGAGTTACTATAATATGCATTTTATATAACTAAATATTTAATTATTAAAAATTCAATTATTATCATTAATTTAAGTTTTTAGTACCAAATCGTGTAACACAAAGTCGCAATTTTTTCTGTTTATTCTTGTACTGAGTTAATTTAAACTACGAAATGGATTTTACAGTGCTTTTTACAAATACGAGTATATCATTATCAGAATATTCCGAAGGTTTTCCGAAAGCGAGCTGAACATGTACGATTGGCCAATCCAACACGTGTAAACAAACTTATATAAGTTACTATTGTTCTTTTTGTAAATTCTTGATAATGTACATTTTTCTGGATTAAACAGTAAAAGAAAACAGTATTTATTTTTTATAAAAATTATGGCTTACACAATTGTGATCGTACAGTAATAGTTAACCTTAATGAATTTTTAGACGAGGTGCAGTGAAATTCTTTATCTAATCGTGTGCAAGAATGAAACACTTAAGCCAATATTCATTATAGCGCGCGAAATTTAAATTGACTTTCGCTTTTTTGTAAATTGCAGTTGTATTTTCGCGCGGGTTTTAAAATATGTTTCCTAGATATTAATCATCAAAATTATCAATACACCTGTTGGAGTGATTATTTTTGGGAATTCATTTTTTTCTTTGTGCACACTTTGGTCCACATGGTTCCGAAGCATAATTTGTGTTAAATTAATTTACCTTTAATTAACAACTTGTCGTATTTTATTAAAAATAATGATTAATTATTATCAAATATTAATTCAAGTGGAAAAGATACATTTTGACGATGCAAACAGTGCTTTGTCCTTGTAGAACGTTTGTCATATTGGTTTTAATAAAAATAAATAATTTAGTTTTTTTAAGTGCCTCAGAACTAAAATCCTAAAGTGAAACAATAAATTATCTAACTAAGGGACATTCAACAGAGTTTATTAGGTGTCACCTTAGATTGTAAACTTCAAAGGAGTACCATATAAATCGTTTCTTGTAGATAACCTAAGTAGGTCTGTTTATGCTATTAGGAAAATAAGATAGTTTGCAGATTTTCATAGTCTTGTTTTAATGTGGGATAAAATAAGTATGCGGAAAGTCATGCGGAAAGGTTATTACAAACTTGATGATTATTTTCAGGATAAGACTGCTTGGACATGAGTTTATATTAAGCCAGTTTAAGTGCGTTCTGTAACTGTGAGTAGGAAAAAAACTCCTCGAGAGTTTCTTGCCGCTTCTTCTTCCGGGACCACTCACGGTAGGGATTGGTTGAAGCGATGGCGTAGTTTGAAGTTCGAAAAGTGTTTGTAAAAACCAACTTGGAATAAAATATTATTTCATTTTCATTATCAATACCTGACGTTGATTCAATATTTGTATTGCAGAACGGAGCAATTAGAGCTAGGTATTATATAGAATTAAGTTGCGTGGAGTCTTTGCGAGAAAAAAGTAATTTAACAGGTATACTCACCGTAGCGCCTCTGTACATTTATAGTAATTTAGTATTTATGCGGAAATAACTTAACATGTGCGGAAAAAAGTGATACATACAATCGTGAAATAAGAAATAGGCGTAATTTAGTTATATCTGCATTTCGCCTTCAAAAGGTTCAGCGTTCTTTTATGAGGGTTCAGTGTTCGTTCTTACAATAAGGTTTCATAGTTGAAACTTGGTTTACCTATTGGAACTTTCAAGCGACGTGTTAAAGCTCACTATAGTTAAAGGATTATGGTAGATTAATGATGTTCGTTTGTTCTCGTCAGTTAAAAAGAATTTAAAGGTTATAGCGTTCTTTTACGGGGCTCGATGTTCCTTTTTACTTTCAAAGTTGGTACGTGATTTCCTTATCAAAACTTTCAAGCGTGTCAAAGCACAGCTTGTAGGTAAAGTATGTAATGGAATAGATGAATGTATAAATGATAAGGAAGCCTATATATAATAGTGCAGCAACCGATTCTGTACGTATATTTACAATATACCTAAGTGTTTAAATTAATTTCAGTTTAATTATTCCGAGCTATATTGATGAGTTTTATTGTTATTGGGCAGAAAATAATATATTTGCAATTGCAAATCATATATTGATCAAAATACGAAGTAAAACAAAGCTGAAAAATTCAAAGATCAAAGAATCACTTCAAGCAGACGACTGAAATCGAATAAAGAGACGAGTAATTACATATGACACTCAAACATGCATTTATAGGTATAAATCTGAATGAATAGATTAATAAAGTGCAATACCCTTGGATAGGTCACGACCAACGTGACGACAGCGATGCCCAATAGCGCTACACAAATAAAATTCAAGATGTTGTTTGTGAATCTTGAAGTGTAACTAAAGTCATTTAGTTATTAATTTACTTTCGCTTACCTTTGATGCTGTTTGAGTAATCGTACTGGGTACGTTTCTGGGCTCACCGGATGAGGATGTGCAATGATGTAATGACGAGGAAAGGAACGAACCAGTCAGTTTCCTCATCCATATTTTATATTAGGTAATATTAATATTGACTCCACTAAACATTTAAACTGGACTTTCAAGAATAGCGGTAACACTCAAGAATACAGAATTCCCTAATCCAGTACACATCGCTGCCGTGTGTATGAAACCTACAATAAATCTAATTTGTGCTTCAAATAAATATCTCATCGCATTATAAAATAGGCCTGAGTAAATTAAACGTGACGTGACGTACGATTCATAAAACAGTAGAATTAAGTCACTACACACTACTACTATTACACACACACACACACAGACACATACGCACATACATCTATATATAAATAATTAGTACCTAAAGCGTATTTTACATTTCCTTCTTAGACTATTGTTTGTTACCCAATTATCTAGTCTCAGAGTACAATTTTTCTAGACTCTTTGGGTAAAGAGCACAGCAACAAAACGAATAACAACCGTTCTACTCTACAGCTATCACTCCTAGTTACCGAATTAAGTTTATTTAATTGAATGACAGTTGCGTACAGAAAGGGAGGAGGAAAATGTTAAGTTTTATTGCTACAGATTCTAACAAAGAGACGGCCTACGCAGGGCGTCGCCCTGGGTTTCTCTGGGTCGATCCTAATAGCCTTCTTCCTATGAACCCGCACCTTACCAACTTCTGTTACATTACATTTTGTAGATAACTGATAATCGTTTCGTAAACATATGTTAAGTGCTGCACAAACTGTTAATTAATTTGACTCTGCATTGCTCAGAGACTACATAATGTGTGTGATCGCAACATGTAGAACTATAGATGATTTTACCTACGACAGGAACCGTTACTATAATTACCATTTTTATACGCTAAATATTCTAATTTTATTGTAGATCCATGTTTAATTTTATATATAATAAAACAAATATATAAATATAATAAAACAAATGGCAATTTTTATAATGAACTAAACCTTATTTAAAATTATATATGAAATGTTCAAGTATATTTAAATTATGTTTCGTATCGGACTATCATTATAAAATGTATATTTTATAACAAAGAATCGAGGAGATATCGTGTATTGGTTCCGAGAATACACTCAGGTAAAAATTGGCACGAATCAATTAGTTTAGTCCAGTCGTAACTTGATTTTGCACTTTATTCTATCAAAGCAATCTGATTTAAGGCGGTACGTTAAATAAACGATATACCTTATTAATTTACAAACAAGATCGTACGGCTACCTGATAGTATTATGGATTGACCTGAGTTTGGATTATACTATTAAAAGTTGCAAAATTACCCGGATCGTAGTGCAATGAATTACAATATGTTTATATTGTTAGTAAAGTCATGCGATATTCCATCAATCGGGAAGTTACACTTGAGCTAGCAGGATTTACGCAGTTAACCATACAATTAAACAATAAAATTTCACCTGGATAAACAAGTCTTCCTAAGCTTTCATTAACTACAGGGATTAGGTGTGTTAACTAAACTTTCTGTCTTGCCTAAACTGAATTCGTCTTATAATTACCTACAACATAATATATAATACTAATTATATAATAACATAACAATAAACAAAAAACATATACTACCTGCATCATGTATCTTATCTGCATTGGCAAGCAGAAAAGGGAAGGTCACAGGAGAAAAGGTATGGACTTGACTGGTATGTACTTTCAAAACTGACTAAAATTCAGTGGTTCCTTAGACCACGTAGTTCAGATACAATGCCTCTGCATGATCAGAACTGCGAAGCTACGAATCGGAGATATTTTTTGTAATTGAACCAAGCTATATCTTTGAGACTTTGTAATTGGAAATTATCTTTATATTTCATCGACATAACTTTATTAACTTAACATAACTTTGGAATATTTTGGGATTTTAAACTTCGTTCGATCATATTGCTTATGTTACATTACACGCTATTATAACAGCCACAACTATAATCTTGAATGTAAATGAAATGGAATCTTAATGCTTCATCAACTATTTTGGAGAAACGCATAGACTATGATCAAACGACAAAATTTCTAAAAACAATTAATTGCCATGAATGCAGTATATAATCAAATTAATTTCTATGCTACTAAATTTGTATTTAACGACGGGTTTATGTACAATATTAACTACTAAATAATATAACATTAAAACTTTGGTAAATTATTAATATTCTCCGCTGTCGCTGTCGATAATTTTATAATTAAATATAACAAAATTTTTAAATACTAAATGTTGAATGTTGACACGGATACGAACTGAAAATGATGAATATAAACTCAATACCTACAAGTTTTTCGTCATTCATTAACTCCGGTCTCAGAAATATTATAACTTCCCGGTTGAAAGTCACTGGACCATACGGAAATGATAAGAACCGAACCATTACAATCACACTGTAAGAAAAGCTAATAATAATGTATCAGAAAAATTAAATAATTAAGCAGTGGTATAATGTAAGGAACGAAGGTTCGCAATAGATTTTCATATATAATTTTATAGCTGTTTAGAATATAAATTTTGGATAAATCCGTTCAGAATTTTAATTTATATGTAGGTATTAATATTGTTATTTATTATATTACAACACCACGTGTGTATGCTTTATAAGGAAATCTCTAGTGTCTAAAAAATTCTCATTTTAGCAATGTTCGTAACAAGCCACTTAAGCATTAGCCAACCTTGTTAATTAAGTGTTTTTACTAATGCAATTAAGTTAAATAATTCAAATATATGCGTATAGTATTTATTTGATGAATTTCTTCGTTATGTGTTATGACTTTATGTGTATGTTTCCCATTACGAGTTTTTGTTCTTCTTGTATATTATTAAGTTAGGTTAGGTTTTGATGGACCTGTACAAATGTTATCCATTATAGAAAACGAATTGTTCACCTTCGTTTTACCCTTTTAATATAAAACGGCAATTTGGCAGCAAACATCTAATATTATAAGTTAGTCTGTAAACGACGAATGAACAACAGGTTAATTATTATTTTTCTCAATTCACCTTCGTTCCTTCATGATGTCTATAAAAACGATTATTGAAAACTACAAATTGTAGAGTATTGCTCGTACGTCATCGTGGTATTCTCGTTATAATCGCCTCTATCTTACTCAGTCACGGCTATTTTCCAATTACCGACGCCGAGTCCCTTCCATTAGGGCTCTGCGTGTACTCACTCCAGCAATTAAACATTTATTACCACTTAAATTGGCCCCGTTGATTTTGTCTGAATTACTCTACTATAAAACAGTAACTAAAGGCATGTGTATATCATGATAGTTTTTATAGAAAAGAAAAAAGTTCTCTCCTATTTAGAAATATATGAGTTGATATGTGTGTGTATTTGTGTGTGTGTGTGTGAATATGTAAAAGAAATGGATTTATACAGTTCGTTAAATTAGATATCTACACTTATATCAAAATTTCACGGAGTCGAATATATAAATTTAATATTATTTGCAACTTTTAGTGTAGGCCATCTTAGTAACAAAGAGAACAAACCATATTTAACCCAGATGTAACAAGTCCTTTTGACATTTCTCCAATTAAAATTTCAGTAAACCAGATTCAGATTTCAATTTCCATTTCTTGATATCATCTGTACAAACAGGTCTCGATGTATTTGTACTATACATTTCGATTGAAAATAAAATAATTACTAAGTGTTCAATAATTGATCTATTTAAGGGAAATGCAAGTTCAAAGTTCAAGTAAAGTTCAAATTGAAACTAAACGTTTCGACTCAATAATTTTTAAAAGTGTAAGTGACATTTAAAATACTTTATCTTTTAATAGTATAATGTTATATATTTAATTCCGTAATTACACATTGATCCGCAGACGCGTTTGCTTGATAGAAGCGGATGCGTAGTTAACTGGCTACAACCCGTATGGGTTCAATTCACTAATTGGATCCAGTACGCAATGTCTGTCACTCTGTTACCTATGTGCTTATCTTATTCTCACTTGCCGTCGTCTGCCTATTCCCTCGCACGAAGATAATTTATACGTTTATACATACTTAATAGACAGGTTTTGTGGTAGTGAGTTATTAATTGAAAAATTTATTAATTGATTCTTGTGAAGCAGTAACTTATTCTATGTAAAAAAACGTATTTTTTGCCACTGAGATACCAATTATCGAATAAGTTTCTGCAGTATTAGTAACCTACGATATAGGGTTTAAAAATAACCATAGGTAATATCAGTTCTTCCTTGTTCGCGGTGATGTATTGTCGACTCTGCACTATATTCAAGTACATTGCTCATGGTGAATACTTTTTATTTATGGTTTGTCGGTTTGTTCGCCATATGTTACACTGCATAAAAGTAATAATTTGATTGTTTTATTGATAGTTTTAGTCATAACCGATATAACTTTATCTAAATCTGCTTTATATTGTCTTTATTTTACTTCTAATATTAAAAGTATAAGTTTATGAATTCGACTATTTTGGCTATTTGACCTTGGATCATTAAGACTCAGACTTAGAGATTGTGTTAGAATGCGGAATTCAATCAATATAATCTTATAATAAAAATTCGGTGTAATTTTTGGACCGCGGACTTGATTGGACTGAGACCGTTCATTTACAATTAGGACCTCATATACGACCATTTAGCTTCTCAATACATAGACAATGTTGAATTCAAATATAACGTTGTTTGAAAATTAAAATTAAAGCCACAGTATTTGTTTCAAATTGGTAATATATACATTTGGTCTGGCATCGCGTCGAAGATAATTTAAAAATTCCCTTTATTCTCAAATGTTCCGAATAACTTTTAATATGTTAGAAAAACATAAATAACAATATATGAATAATTGTTTTTTCAAAAGAGAATATTTTTCGATACATGAGGGCAATTTTAATTATTATTTTTTCAAAAATATCGCTACATTATTGTATAAATAAACCAATTACATGGAATACATTTTATTTGATGCATCATAAAGTGCGCCGGGTAATGACGATATTATTTTTTAAACTTTTTTTTTATTCTTCCACCACCAAGTCGACAGATTATTTTCCTGGCATTTTGTTAAGAACGATCGATAGTTAAAAAACTAATAGTTCGACCCCGAGTTCAAAAATGAATACTTAGAAATTTACTTGACAAAATGAAACCTATGATAAAAAGTTTAAAATATTCAAAACTATTAGCTTCCTGAATCTCACGCTAAAGTACTACAGTTTCACCCAAGAACAAGGTACTCGTTCTTAATTCTTAAGCTCGGTCATGAAATTATTTTATGTCGCACTTTATACTCAGGTTTTTATAGTTAAGTATTTAAAGGTGTAGATTGTAACTCTTACATAATCATTTCGAGACAACCGTCTTTTTACAATTTCCGATTATAAATGAGTTAGTGTCCATTTTTCACGATTTCAAATTTATTTAATATGGATAAAATTAATAATCTATATGAGCTATTGTACCTGTATGATAAATAATAAATTTTAGAACACACTTGTTGTTGGTCATAGATTCCGACGATCAGCCATTGTGATTATAATTTTACAAAGAAAGAAAACAGATCAGCCATAAATATAACGATAAGAACATCCCTATAATATGTGCACGATTTAGTGAGACATTGACAGGACCGAACAGTGTACCCTGTGGCGAGCCGAGGCAAACCTTCGCGTTGTTACAGGCGTAGGCGCAGGTTTCTTAGAAACCGCGGCCCGTTCAGACAGCTCGACGCCAGATTACAATGGCGTCCGGTTTTTTGTAACCGTAAGTCTACCATCAGGCGATAGAAAAAAAATGTTCCAGACATAATAGCTTTGTTGAGATAGTTTGCCGCATCTTTGATGTTTTATTCTTAGTTTAGGTACCTGCCACGTCCTATAAACATAATAAAATGAACGAAAGAGTTACAGTTTACAAGAAAAGACGTGTTTTGAAAATATACGCGACATGTTAAATTACAGATTGTAGGTAAAGAATATTATGAATATTATGAATGTATACATGACAAGGACGACTGGAAGTAATAGTGGAGCAATCGATATCGCGCAGGCTAAAACTTACTTTGTAATTTTCATATGTTGATTTCAAAGATGTGCTGAAGCGTTTGTTTTACCTTTTCATTTCGTCAATGATTAAGCTGTTTTTTGAAACGCTAAAATAATCTAAACATGACGTGCACAAGTTGTGTTTACAAAAAATCTTGTTTAATGATTATAATTTAATGTTAAACTTGGGTATATTTTGATTCCTTTTACCGTTATATTTAATCTATGTTCCCTAATTTTAAATATTTATTTTTTTTAATTAAGATACGAAGAACAAAACGTTTACCTTCAGTAAAATTACGACGGTTAAATTATAGTTGGTTGAATGATAAGTGGTTTCGCTAATATGTATGTGCATATTTGAAATTATTTATCTGTAAAGGAAAACGTAATTTTTAAACCCGCGTACCACACAGTTCATAATGTTCTCAAAGGTATTGTGAGTTGTATTTGGAAAATATAGTAGACAATATTGCGTCATCTAAAAAGACAATGTAATAAAACGAAATTACTATTTAAAATGTACGTATCAAGTAATACTCTAATGGCCGTAAAATTTATTTTTGTTTTGTATTCAATTCAATTTCAAGCTTCGTTTTAACGTAATTCATTCCAAAATTCTTATTATTTCATCTATAGTATTTATTTACTCTCATTTATTCAACAACGTTTTGCAATTTATATGGTATACACTCAATAATAGTAATAAATAAGGTAACATCCATTTAATCTTTGTAAGTTACAAACAAATGACAACCAATTAAAAATCAAAATTTCTTAACCTATTAATATTGAAATGAATGAAATCGAATTTACTGAAAAGTTTATATAAACTATCAATTATAGAGAACTATAATTCATAAGTGATTCATAGGTACCATTATAGCACGTACACGGGCGCATGCGCACGCGCGCCCGTACACACACACACACAAACACACACACACACACGTACGCGCGCGTGTGTATTTTTTATGATGACCGTAATGTGTGCCAGATCATTTACGCAATCATATAACCTCTACATATATATTAATAAGACATTAAAATTAAATACGTATCTTTATATAAATAATTAAATAGAAAACATCATACAATGAGTAATTTAATAAAACATGTGGTTAAATTACTAAGATTTAAAAACTTTGACATTTTTGCCATATTCCTTGAAATTTCTTGCTTTTCATCACTCTTTGAGAGACGATGGTTGGTTCACCGTTTAGTTTAAAAAGACACTGATTCAAAAGTCAAACAAATGAAGCCATTTCAATACTCAATTAAAAATTTATAGCGGCATAAGCTGCAAGCTCGTTCGTTACCGGTTTTTATATTGACTAACTTCTTACATCTCAGCCGTTTGGACCGGTTGGTAGAGACGGACACCCCGCCTCTCCTTTACAGGACATCGTGCACACACTTGCATTAAAATAATATGACGCGACGATTTCCAGACACACACTCCCACTCGTGCACAGTTTAGGCCGGGTTAGCACTCTCGTAACATAGACTGCAAACAGCGGACTTAGGTACACAGGTTTTGTTTTTTACGAACAACGTACGAATTATGTGTATGTAATTTTAAAATATCATATTATGAACAAATTGTTATACTCAGACATTATTCATAGCAATCCATGGATTCTGTCGAAGTTGTTTACAGATGTACCGTCACCGGTGAGAACCAAGCATGCGTGATTATTATTAAAAAAAAATAAACAATATTCATAGCAAATGTTATAAATCTAGGACTTCAACACTACCATTAATATAATATTGAAAATTCAAATAACAATAACATTTTTAATAAATTACAAACTCCTTATACGAAGTATGTACGTACTGTTTGTTAGTCAGCAGTCTTAAATAAAATATGGCTTCAGATCTACGTTCAATATAAACCGGAAATTCGTGACATACTTTTGATCTCTCTCATGTTACTATTATAATTTCGAACTAAAACAAGACTAGTTAGTATTATATACATAACTCTTGTATCTATGTAATGATCTAGTAGATCTAATAAACATAAGAAGCAAAACGAAAAACCCCAATGTAGTCACATTACTTTTTACTTTTACAAATCGTATCTACACTTAACCATTGTTATTAATTACCCTATTCAAATATAAAGGAATTTTAGAGACTGTTTAATTATATTTATTGTGTTAAATTCCATAATATTTATAGGTCCTATTCCACGGAGACAGATCCATTTACCAGGATGTAGAATTTCCTAGCTGATATATATACTCGTATATATGCCATTTTCAACTTAATCTGTTCAGCGTGAGACCTCTATAATGATCTCTTAATCACTCACATGTTAAAATAATTATTTAGTATTAAACACTTAAAATATATTATTATGCCTGTGTTGCAGTTATATAATTGATCCCAAGATAATCATTTATCGTAGGGCAACAAACACACTCACACGCAAATAAATATGATATATTATCGAATATAATCTAATCATTACATTAATTCATACCTTTTTTATCATTTAATCATGTTACACTGTTACTATTATAATGATTTGATATGGGTACTATGTATGAATACAACATAGTAATATATGTATATGTTAATAATATATGTTTATTTGTTTATTGTTTGCTTGCCGGCAGGTACCTAGTAATGAAGAATGTTTTGCTATAAAGTTGTTTTTTTTTTAATTTAGAACTTAATAATGTGAACATTAGTGTGGATAACTGTAATTGGCTTCATCGAGTAACTAATTGAGTGACCTATCTATTACATATATAAGTTGTTGTTATCCCCAATAAATAAATAAATTATACCTGCTTTTGATCTTCTGTCTGCAGAATTTGTGTGAAAATATTTAAATATACCAATATTTAATTCAGTATTCTAATACTAATAGAAGTAAGTCAAACATCAATAATTTCTTATATATACTATGGTTTGACCCTATTCAAATTTTTCTAAATAAAGTTCAAATCCTTCCGAATAGTCCTAATATATCTTTGTTAAATACTTAACAGCAAATATAGTTACGTTGATGGGCATATTAGTAACAATTTATTGGCTACACTGACATTGTCTAAACACTATACTGTCACGTCATGTCCGTGTTGTTGTATATTAACTTTATGGTTGTTTTACATATTATGTCATGTTTATACTATTATCATTGCAACGTTGTGGATATACAATTGTTTGTTATTTCCCTCATAAAATCTATTACCCTCGTGTCGTGCCCAATAATGAATATTAATAGCATATCAAATTGACTTATCTATCCAGGTTGGCATTAACATTATAATTTAATTAATACGTTATTTGTCTCGTGAATATTCAAAGGAAAAGACTTGAGACTAGCAATCGTCCTGTGAAATGATAAATGAACGCTAAATATTAGTATTATTTAATACTACGTACAATGATCGGTAGTATTATGTAATATTGTTTATTCGAAGGAATATATTCTTTATTACCTTAGTATCAGCTTAATCTGTCATCATTGCTTCTGAGAT
>PDGT01000004.1:1788937-1824209 GCA_003671415.1 Megathymus violae | reverse complement strand
TATATTTACTGACTTATCTAATTATGAAGTCAACTCATCCTGGAAGCCTACAAATGTGATCATATTTTATAAGGTTACATACGCTCATATCTTAGCAACATAGACGTCATGTTGATATTCCTAGTCAAGAAGGAAGCGGGAACTCCGCCTGTTAATTGGCACTCCGACAGTTTATCTGTACTGCACTATAAGTTTGACAACGTTCGTACAAAGTTAAATACGAATACAAACACGTTCGCATTTCACTGTTTCTAGGGTGGTAGCTAGCCGGACAGGTATAAAATCCTATCTACCTCACTTTGCATTAGCACCGTCACCATTAATTTGGGTGGTGCAGATCCCGGCGATTTCTTTAATAGGAGAGATCTGGTGCCTTAGCTGTTTAGCAGAGTGTACAAGCACAATTAGCCAAAAAAGGTTGCTTAATATGCAATCATGTAGTTATTTTGAAAAAATCTTGAAAGCATTGCCCCACTGTTGGTTCAAAGTGATTTATTTGTAACGTATAATAATGGATTGACATTTAATAATTATTTGAAATCGAGAGCTTTTCTATAGATAGTATTGTGAACCCTTACTTAATTTTAATGTGATTTATGTTGAATAGTTAGTATTTATGTATTAAATCTGATTATCGCTGATTTATGAATGACTTATGACTTACAAATATGAAGTTTAATTAATATAAGTTTTAAGTAAAAATTGTAGATTGAAAATTTAAATTGAAGATGTACATAGTCTTTGATGAGTAATTTGGTCTGAAAATATTCTATTGGTCTGAAAGCATTCTATTATGAAACACAATATCATTGATTGAATAAATGTACTTTTATCTTTTATTGTTTTATCATAATTTATTAGAAAGTAAAATAATATTGAACTATGAGATACCTTAATGCCTGGCTTACAATAGTTTATTAGAATGCATTAGCATATTTTTCTACACGTGTATATTTATTGGTTGAGGTGATGCGATGACTTTTAAGATAACTTTGTTTTTGCAGGTAAATCACACACAAGACGTCGTTCGTCTGTTCGGGGTCAACGGAACAAAAGAAGTGAGCTCCCAAAATCTACCTAGTTTCCTGCCACGTGTATTGTGCTATGCAGTTATATAACTGGTCTTTTGTGATCTGTTTCAATAGATATTACCAACGATGAGACATACAGTTGTTAAATCCAAAACTCGTGTAACCCACTTTACCGCTTATAGTTTTGCATTTGGATTGGACCACGATGTATTTATAAAGTTGTCCCATTTTGTTAAACATGTTAAAACTACTAATGATCGAAAAATAAAAATAGTAATTGGTATTACGTTTCATATTGATTTCACAAATTAATATTTTCGTCCATACAGGTTGCACGAGAGTGGATCGTGCTCAATTCAATGGAAATCTTATAAAGATATTCAGTGGAGAATATGATCGGGCGCGAGTGGATCCAGGTGGCACACCCGTGGAACCACGAGCCGTAGCCGACTGGAAGTTCAGGGAACTAGACCGGGATAGAAGTGGCTCGTTACAGAAATCTGAATATCGCGGGTTGAGGAGGCTTATTAAAAAGGTATTTCTGATTATTTTTAACCTTATTAAACGTATAGACATCTTGGTGATATAGGGCAACGGGTGAAAATAAGTCCGTGTCACCACTACGTACCCACCCACCTTCTTTAGTAATGACAATTGTAGATAAAAAACCTTGGTTTCGTTAGTTCGAAACTATTGTAGAATGCATGTAGGAAAATAATGAGAGCCTCTCTGCAATGTTTTTGTGTCTATCTAATTAATGTACTCCTATCTTTGTAATCTTCTTACTTTAACACGTCGAGCCCGAAACTGACAGCCAAATTGTGTTTAATTTACTTTATGTTTGTATTAAATGTGAATTTTGTTATAATTTATTTTTATAATTAAGATTTTTAAAAAACAATGAAACATCAACTTCAGAAGAATGTAATATTATTAAAAAAATATATTGTAATCTGTTTTAAACAGTCGCTTTCCAGGGGATAAATTTAAAGATTTTCGCCTCGGACGGTAACAAATAAAGTAAGTTTTACTAGCCTGTCCAATAAATCACACACGTTAGTTTTTATTGTACTAGGTGACGCATAAACAAATGGGGCAATACATATCCGCAACTCCAGAGATGTTATTGATGTTTACTGGTTGCCAGATGATGAACCAGCATTTCTTTTTTATAAGGAAAATGGTATCTGTCAGTTGCCAGGCGGTTTAGTAACTATTATACAGAGCTCAACGACAATTTTGTGCCACTGCTTTGAAGATGTTAAAAACTCTCAAAATGATAAAAAACCCATCAAAATCTATTGCGCAGAATAAGCAGAATGATAATTACAACAGCAATGCTGTATGTAAGATTAGTTCATTAGTTCATTGCATGCAGGAAAAGAGCATCTTTGTTTCTATCTTGCGTTCGCTAACGACGGTGGCGCCCTCGTTTTTAAGTATATCGAATATTGGTATATAAGTGCTATGAGCGTTTACATATTATTCATTAATGACGGAAAGCATTTATATATTGATTTTATTATATTAAATGTACCTATTTCTAATTTTATTAGAGCAGTGTTATAAATATTACTTATTATTCACTTATTGGTTATAAATATTGATATATAATGTCAATAATCCGGTCTAACGAGCATGTAATCTTAGGAGTAGATCTACACATATCATGCATACATTTTCAAAATTATGCAAAAATGTAAATAACAGTATAACGAAACCCGGATACACGGACAATATCAAATTACTTCGAATACTTTAGACATCAGACACATAAATATATAAGTAAAACAACTATATTTGCATCTCACCTCAAGAATCCATCTGGTTCCATTGCGGTAAACATATGTATTTATGTGCATGTGCCGATATTTAATCTAATCATTTACGATGCATGCTTCTGCTCTTATATTGTTAACCATTGTCATAAATGTAGCACGTACTGAAGGCTCACTTTATGAAAATTTATTCATTTAATAATATATGCACACATGGAGCCATTGTACGGATAAGAACGTCAAGTAAGAATGATACAAAGGAACTGCTTATTTCTTATCAAATTTCTTCCAACAAGACCTAAGACTGGAGCGCGGTATGTCTAGATGGTAGAAAGACTATGTATACGAAATAACGAAGTACATTAGAAAAACTACCATTCATAATTACATATATACCAACATACATTAATAAAATAAATACATATAGTAAAACTACGAATACCGATGAAGAAATAATATTGTAGTATTGTTTAGTAAAACAAAGTGTGTATCTACAGGATATTATAAATATATATAACAAAATAATTTAACTAACGTACTAATATAGTTATCTTTAACCCGTTTTATGAATGAGATAGTTTTAAAATCTGTAATATTAGGCGGAAGCGATATCCATAGTCTCACTGCATGCACAGAATAGGAGAGGGAGTAGAAATAACTCTTATGTGAACTTGAATAGGGATTTAAGGTGAGTTCTACAAGGAGCAGTTGAGGGACGCGTGAAGCTAAAGCGCTCTCTCAAATAGGATGGAGCAGTAGGACAGCGAAGAATGTTAAATTGAACGGATGGTTCTTAAGTATAAACTCTATACTAATTTTTCGATGTCACAAAATTTATTTGCATATTACAACCCACTATTATCAGGCCCTCAGCGATGCATTGCCCAACAGCCCTGTCTATTTTGTAAGTCTCCCGAATCTCAGAATGACAGCTATGAAGCAAGGCTTGCGACTAATCAGGCCATCAATTAATAGTGAAACAGACTCAAAAACTATCGAGCGAGCAAACTACGTACGTTACGCGAAATCTTTAATTTATTAGAGCTTTATTACCTCTGCCAAATCTGCCACTAAAGTAAATAATGATTAAATTCTATCAAGCCTATCAACCATGCCTATTGAGTCACTACTAACAATAAGCACTTAGTAATAGACGGTGTTTCGTTATTGACAAACAGGTGGTAAAACCTAAACGCTGTGCACGTGCTTGGGCGCGCGGCTGTGATGGTGATGGCGACGGAGAAATCGCGCGCGCCGAGTGGGCAGGCTGCTTGCTGGCCAACCCCGAGCCGCCCGCACCGGACTGTGAGTACCTTGATAAGCATCAAGTATAGTACTCGCCAACCTTTACAGCTCCTCAAATTACCTTACTAGTTGATATTCGTGTATATACTCGTAGTATATGACGTCCGCCCTTACCCACTCAAGTGATACTTAAAATTACTTAATACTCATAAATCGGAACTACATACCGCGCGCCTCCTCAGTCATCGATGCTACCATACCCGTGCAAATAAGAGAGGCCATAAAGTTTGGCGAGAACTATGGATAAAGCAGCGTGAAGGTAAGAAAAAGGTTTCTGGAAGAAAACGTGAGCGTAGCCTTCGAGAACCGGTGTAACTCGTAAGTAATACGTGAAATATTACGGTGAATCCACAGCACTAAAATAACTTTAAAAATCAAAATTGACTATATTGGATTTCAATGAACAGTAGTAAAAATAATTGTTAATATTTAAAGATTTGAATTGAAACAGAGCTAACTGGTGATTGCAATCAGGCACTTTAAGTTTCATTTTCTTTAACTTATGGTTAACATCATGTGCGCCTAAAATTAAAGACGCAGATTGTATGAAATGGCAGGAACTTTCTTGAGTTTGCGATGATATTAAATTATCAGATATGGTCAGGTGTTGGTCTGTGTTACACTCGTAACTGTCGCTTTGATGGTACTTCCACTAGAATCATCGATTACAAACATCGAAATCATTTCAAAATTTAGTGCTGATGTGCACAAATTGTGATATACTGAGTGACATCGGAAAGAGTACTAACTACTAACTCAATGTCGTCCAGTTCGTGTAGCTTCTGTACCTACATGTTTGCAAAAAATGCATAATATCTATTTGTAAAATAATCTTACCATTTCATTCAATTCACTCATCCGCACCATTGTCGTTTACACAATCAGCGAAATTTGCATCGAAAACTATGAACTATTAATGTACTACATGAGAAGAACTAGTAGTGAATTCTTTACCCTAATCTCGATTGCTCGATACAGCATCGTACCATAATTTGTTCAGTGCAACGCAATATCAGGTCCCACCCAATTCATAAGGTATTGGTTTGCAAATTCAAACCTATTTCCTGTTTTCGATTCGTTATTACGATGAAATGAAATACTAATCTTTGGTTGTAAGGCTTTCTGATTGTCAAATCTTTTTTTCCCTTAAAACAAATAATAATAGAAACTAGAAAATAGGTAAATTTTATGAAATGGAAAGATTCGCGAAACAACATTGAACAAAGAATATACAATAACAATAATAAATAAAATATGTATGTAAACAGGATGGAAGTACTGCGTACTTACATTCTAACAATATACTTCTAGATACGCGTAAAGGAAGTAAGCGACAGAAGGAATGGGAAAAAAATTAGTACAGAGCCAATCAACACCTTTTGTGAACGTCTTCTTTTGAAGTTTTATAAACACATTTATTTTTAAACGATATAAACGTATTACACTTTACGCTAGTATATTAAGTTTATGATTTTACCACTAGCACTTGTCAATTTGAATAAACAACTGCGAAACAAGATTGACTCTGTAATACTGATTTTACAAATTAAATAAAATTGCACGGGAACATAATAAAATAGACTAGCCGAATTACTAACTAAAAGAACGAAGTCGCAAATCAATTAAAAAACACAAACGTATGTGCAAACATAATAATAATATATAGTCTCTCTCCGCTTCTTCATGTCGTTGAACCCAGACGACGACAGTGGTCCGGAACCAGAGCCCGACTACAACGAGGAAGAACCACCACCGGACCCCAGCGCAGGTGACACGTGCATGCATGCGTGCATAAACAAAAACTTCTTGTTCGTAAACGAAATTCTATTTCATCCCGACTGCCAGTTCGATTGATACTCGGTAACAATATGCCTACTTAAATTGTATTTTCTTAACTTAGATGACCCCCGCAGCTTTGGTTGTCAATCGGACTGGTCGTTTTTGGACGAAACATTCGTAAACAAGAAGTACCTATGCAATAACTCGTGTATCTGGTTAAAAAACGCATGCTTTTTCTTCGTTGCAAATGTAAGGAGATGCGATGAACGAAACCAAAATGCATGTTATGATATCGAAAATAAAACTAACTCTTAACTACTATTATTAATTTAAACATTTACTTCTGGATACATTTGAAATTTTGATTAAAAAGTTTTCTTGCTTTAGGTTGATGAGAACAATATGTAGGAAACATACATTATATATTATTATATTATTTATATTATTCATTAATATAAATGGCTCATTTGTTTTAAAACGGTTGTACTTGCAGCAACTAAATACTTCTAAAGAAATTCTCAAGAAAATATTATTGTTGGTATATACCAAATTTTCAAAAAATTCAAAATTGAAAGACAATAATTTTACGTTAAAAATCTACGGTTTCGGAAATAATCCTGTTATTAAACATAGACCAAAATAAAACTTATGGTTATATATTTTTAAGATATCGTATGTATGTGTAGAGGAAAGTAACCAAATATGGAATAGTATTCCTAATTTGGAATACCGGCATTTCTCGTAAACAAATACTGCTATGAACTATAAGCAATGATTATTCATCTCTTTCAATCACTATATGCGCGTACAAGTTCCAACTAGTGAGTCGAGCGAACTGCGTGTCTGTTGTAACAGTGTTAAGTTTTGCCGTTGTCAGAAAACTTTTTAAGGTACGTAAAAATTAAGTATTATTAAAATTTTATGTTGTTGGATATAGCACCCTATTTATTGTTTCTACGCATTGTATAATTGTTTGTTTATGAGTTTTAAAGGTATTTTATTGTCTTATTTTGTTTTGTATATAACTATGAATTTATATAAAAATTTGTATGAAATGCCAAATATGGACAGTTCATGAGGCCCAATTATGGACCATTCCATACTTGGATCCCAATACATCATCTGACTGGATAACTATTTTAACTTTGTATATTTTTCATGATGGCGTTCACTGATTCATTGGCCAAACGAAAAAAATGGAACACAAATAAAATGGCGGAAGCGATAAAGATAATGAGAGAAAAAAAGATGGGTTATTTGAAAGCTGCAAAACATTTTGATGTACCGAGATCTACTTTGTTTTGTTTATGTCAAAAAAAAATCTCCAGAAGTAGCCACAATAACTACGTTAGGAAGAAAAACTGTGTTCTATTCTATATTCTAGTAGAATATATTTTAGATATTTTAGTAAAATATATTTTAGACATAGGAGACCAACTTTCATCGAAACGATGTTCGTCGAATCCAGCTGATTCAGGTGAAAATGATATGGTCCCGTTTGACACAAAAAGTGAAGCCGATGCCCTAACTGGTCATGAAGCTCCTGACTCAGAAGATGTAAAGTGTAATATGCTATTTTCGGAAGATACACGAGCAGAAACCTGGGTCAAATGCCTCATATGTGGACTCTAGGCACATAATTATTGCGCTGGTGCAGAATTCGAAACCTGGATTTGGGATAATTGCAAGTAGTTTAACTTCTTAATTATATTTGTTCAAATATTCTTAAGTATTTCATAGAAATTAATGTTGTTTTTTATAGTTTTTTAAGTATTCCATATTTGGGGTACCTATTCCATAAATAGATACCTATATGTTGATTTTGTTTTTTAAAATTAATCGTACTTTTAATGAATAAATATAATACAAGACTATTACTACTTTAAGTGAAAATGTATGACTGTTTGTAATTATGATTGAAAGTTTTTAATTTTTGGTGTTTCTTTGTTTTATGCGTAAATAACAAAACGGTATTCCATATTTGGTTACTTTCCTCTAATAAATTATCACAGTTTCATAGTTTCTGATCTGAAAATGTCTCTCTTATGTACAAATAAATGCAATGCAAAATCATGTTATAACTTGTAATAGTTTATGATAAAACAGCTAACAGTTATGCAAAATAACAGTACCTTATTTGTAACCGAACCTTCCAAATTATGTTCGGGAATGAGGGTAATGTGGCCTGAGCGAAAAGATTAAAACATCAAGGGTTAAACTTTAGTAACTTTAAGGTTGAAAAAGCAATAAAATATTTCGAAATTATAAAGCAACCAACTAGAATAAATACTCATTATGACATAAATACGCGCTGTTATCATAATAACACAGATTCTGCTCATGTGGTAATGGTTCATGCTTTATGATATTCAAGCACTTAGCCATTCAATGTGTCTATGAAATAACAAAACATGCTTGCTATGCTTGACTCATGCGACAGTTACTAGATTTATAACATGGCGATATAAATTATGCCGTCTTATTTATTGTCTTTTGTTGCCTCATTATTCACTTTGGTGACGCGACGTTGCACAATATAATAGCAAGTTATGAACTCAACAATTACCTACATCTAACGCTTATTTCATGGCGGGGAGTCCTGAAAGATTCTAAATCGCGTACGACGTTACGGCGCCGTATCGCCAAGTGATAGACGAACGAAAGATATCTAATAGAACGCATCTTATCGCATTCATTCTTTAAGTAACTTATACAGTGATCGTGTATTTTATATTTCTGTGACAACTGACAACCTCACGTTTTATATTACGTGTATCCCGATAATCATTGTTTTTAATAATATGTACATTTCCGTTGTTTATTCTGTGAAACTAATCGCTTTGACTGAATTATTGTGAAGAGCCCGCTTGCAGCGAACACATAGGTTAACACACTAATGTACCCATTTGTATTTATAACGCATTGCGAAATAATTAAAGTTAATTAGTCATTCTAGTTACATAAAATAATGGAGAAATGTTTATTGATAGTTTTGCCAGGAATCATGCGGAACTCCTTCGCTCCAGATGGATCAGTGACCAGGGAAGACGAAGCTAACGATTGTTTGACAGACCGCCAAGCAGTGTTGGATGAGCAGGTATACGGCAATGTTACTACTTCTTACTTAATAAAACAACAGATCCTCCCTATCAGGAAGTAAGTACATTCAACACAAACAACTAGATTACGTGATCGTTTTCGACAATTTTAATTTTATTATACAGGTGGTGACTCCTGCTCCCATGAGCATATGAGCTGGTGATGGCTATCCATCACCAGTTATTCCAGGATCGTGATAGATAGTTAAGAATTTTGCATTGAAGCCAAATGTGCATTGCAAAGAAATGAAGTGGAAAAAATACAGCCAGTAATCCGTCCTAGTGTTCTCGAAGTTGGTGCTACGCACCAACTTGTGGCGTTTTACTTTAGTGTTGATCATGTCGGCGAGAAATCGTGATCGTCATATTGTACTGTAATTCATTATAAAAAGAAGCTCATTATGGTACATGTTAACGTTGTACGAATCAATAAAAGTTTTGCGGGATATTATCGTACTCGTACATAAGATAGAAATTACCCTAGTTTTCTATGTTTTCATACTTTTAACCAGCAGTTACTTAACATACTTTACTGTAGTTATTAGCTGTCAATCATTGCAACGTAAACAAGTTAAAACACGTCACGATTAATGTTAAGAGGGAGGTAATCACTCAAATAAAAACCTCACCACCACACACGAATGTCATCAGTATTAAAATGCGTGATACAGACCCCCAGAGCCTTTCAACAGAATCAACATGGTGCGATGACATTAACACGACGAGGTGAGACAATGACTTATAATCTTGGAATCTCAAGAATGGATTGAGTACCTTACATCCCCAAGCTTTCATGTATTTTACATTATTGGGCTGGTATAGCCATATAGGTTATAACCATTAACCTACACGAAACTCCCGATATACCCTCATCCTGTTAGCCGTATCCCTAGGTCACTGAAGATGACAGATTTAATTTGGAAAGGGACACAGAAGGTCTTTTTATTAAGGCCGCTCGTCAAATTTGCTAGCGACTGTTGAATGCCCTTATAATAACAGCTCATGATTGGGATACAAATTGTAACTCACTTTCTAATTACTATTTCAATAAATGAATAAGCAGAGCTTTTTTTAAAGTGTGCAAAGCAATTTGTTGTATTATATAATATGGCTTGGCTTTACGTGCGTGCTTTTTAAATTATGCGAAGCCCTGCGAAATATATTTGAAACCTTGGTTAAATATATGGCAAAACTAAATAATTTGAGATTTTATCCCCGTCTCTATTGGTCCTACATAGTTTGTTCTTCACGTACCTGTATATACGTGAAATAAAGTGTGTGTTTGAAATTGCAACTTTTTTCCATCGGTAAACCTAAAACATTGTTACGGTGTTTGTGCATTTAAAAGTTGTCTATGTTTTCGTATGTCGAACAGTTATATTTTTATTACAGGTTTTGCAAATCAAGCAAAAATTGTAAATTCGATGCTTATATCGGGAATTGATAATACAGTGGCCGGCAATGTTCCAGGGTGAAGCAATAACACACCGCTTACTCTGTTAGTCTGCTGTTCCCTGCGGCTAAACAAAATCGACGTCGGCTACGGATTTGAAGTGAATCCGAATTCAGACAGTTGGACGGTTCCAACGATATTCAACAAAATCGACTATTACAACCGGCTTTGTTTACACAGTGTTTCAATTTTAGCAGTTCCATGTACTCAACGCGTTCCACCCGTACATTGGGCAGCCTGTCAGCTTGTTTAGTTTATACTAACGCAGTAAAAAAGAAATACCGAAAAAATGGAACCTCTATAAAAGACGAGTCTGTTAGTCTGCTCGTTTTTCTCCTAGTTAATGCATAGATCGATACTCAAATGCAACATATGATATATCAAATGAAAGCGCTCGTTATGAGTTTTTTTTATAATATTTGGTAATATATTTTGAAAGATTTACTATACGTAAGACATTCATATATTTACTGTACGACGCGAGTCCAAATCGGACTTGATCAGTTCGTTTTTTACTTCATATCTATTCTGCTTGATCCTGTAGAAAGCGGGTAGCGCGGTACTGTACGTGCCTGAGTGTATGGGCGACGGAAGGTATGCGCGGGCTCAGTGTTATCGCTCGACCGGGTACTGCTGGTGTGTCCACCAGGACACCGGAAAACCTATTCCCGGCTCCTCAGTGAAGGACAGAAGACCTGACTGTGACGCCGCGCCGCAACACGCTAGTCCCATGAGGGGTGAGTACCTAAGATTACATACTGTAACAGGTAATTTAGTTAGTACCAATTCGCTCGGCAGTAATTCTGCAAAATAATTAAATATGAAACAAATCAGTACAGAACTTGATGACTAAAGTTGTATTTACATTATACAGGTGTGTCAGACGTTAGCACATTAAATTAAACTGTGCTTATTACTAGTCAATACGAATACTCTGCAACTAACAAAAAAATTGAGAATGCGAAATTTAAAAATCATAATTTTCAAACGAAATAATTATAAAATTTACCCTCACAAAAAGGAACGCCATATGTAATCAGCTGTTAAAGAAAAGTCACTGACCTGTTAACGCAGATCGCTACTGTGCTGTGGGTGGGTGCTAGACTGATGTGGGCGGAGCGTGACGATTTTTTTACGATAATCACACTGGATAAATTCAATCAAACATTTTTTTTAATTTTCAAACTGTCCGTCACTATTCTGTATGCATAAGTGGCGTCTACTAATCAAATTACTACGAACTCGTGTCACCAAAGTCCCATCCGCTGCTCTCTGCTTCAAATTTTTGAAACGCTCGTGTTAAGTACGCGAAACGTGTGTACTTCTTGAACATATATTTCATTTTTAACGGATCCCCACAAGAAAAAGTCCAATGGTGTCAAATCCGGTGATCTAGCAGGCCAACGACTAAACACTACAATACCAACACTAATTCGTACTCACTAAATCAAACACTCACTTAAAGTCAAACACTCGAAATTGGGGAAATATACAAAATCGAAGTAATTATCGGCTCACATCGAACGACCAGATTACGACTGACGAATATGATCCTATCGTGAATTAATTGTATAAAAAAGTGGTCAAAAGGTAGTTGGCATACCCTGGGTTCCACAACAAAATTATCAAGTGAGTAGTTATGAAGTTCTTAGAAAAAAATGCTTTTTAAGGCATTAGCATAGGGACCCAGTATTTTTTGTGTTTGTCATGGCTCATAACTGCTGATATGCTCAGACTATCTCCCATTTTTACCTAAGATTGCCGATGAATGAATTTCCCTTGCTCCTCCTTATCGCATCATCATAGACCTCCAAATTCAACTAAACAAACATAACTACGTAATAATCATTAATCGACTACACTTGCGAATACACTTATTAAAATGATCGTGTTCAAAACTTCTTACTTTGGAACCCTAAAAAGCGGCATCACTAACGAATGTTATAAAAGGGTAAAGCGAACTTTCGGCATATGCATTTGTAGTGTTACCAGATCACACAAAAAATTAAGACATGTAAGGAATATGACGATTGATTGAATTTTATTAAAAGAAACAAGATGTTCATGTTTTAAGTGAATATTTTACACTATTATGATACTCTCTTTAAAAATTACGTGACATGATCGTGATTCGTGATACCAGTCGACCCCACCAAAACCCACACCGAATGTTTTATATGGTTATATATTCTAGTAATAAGCCCATGCCGGTTGTTTATACCACTAATTTGACACCAATAATTTTTTTGCGCATGACTATTGCACTATTATTATTCTCAAAAGGCGAAAGAGCGTATATACGTAAAAAATATGTAGTTACTAGATTTTTAAAATTATGTTTTATTTCTATTTCTTATTATTAAATAAAAACTATGTATTACGAAATAATAAAGAAAATAAAAAGAATAAAAAATTGGCCATGTCCCTTAAATATCCAACGTTAGGTTACACTCCTAGGCGGCTAAAGTCAAAGAAATTTTGTACCTTATTTATGACCTGTTCTTTACAAATACGGAAGAAAGAGACAACTAGATATTCTCTTTTATTTTAGATCGTCCTTGTAATGCCATTGCCCTAGTCTATAGTATAATTTTTTTCTCCGTGCAGTTTGGGTCATAATAGATAAGCCGCCTAGGGCGGTGAGCATGTTGCGCGGGCGCAACGCCATTATCGATAAAAACAAATGAGTCATCAAAGGCAGGTGCACGGCGGCGGTGCGGCATACAAAGGATGCTGCGATATTGTTATGTTATGATCATTGTTTGCCAATTGTTATGTACTTTGTTTTTCATCATTACCCCCACCTAATACCTGCAAATTAATGCAATGCTAATTTACATATATCGCAGGGAAAATAAGTGTTTTTGCGCATTCGTTCTCTGAATTACTTTAGTGACACAATGGCTACTCTATTTTAAATCATTATTATTCTTATTTTAATAAATTCGTTGTTTTATCTATTTTTCTTTCATTTTTATCACAATCCCATATAATGACAAAACTAAATACACTATCGATAACGCTTATCGACAACAATAATGCGCATCATTATACCCGCCTATAGGGCCCGTGAATGGGAGAGAGAGCAAAATACTCGCTTCACCGCTCCGACGTTTTATGACGCAAACTGCACGGAGAAAAAAAATATACTATAGTCAGCTGTTCGTTTAAGAAAATGATAATTGTCTCCTGTGGCTAAACTATTCAGTGGATTTCATTGATTTTTGGTATACAAGTAAGGGTCATGTTACTCTATCCATGGTTTCATTTAATGTCCTAACATCTGACACACCTGTAAATAAACCATCGTCTCGACGAAACAATATATATGTTGTGCAAATATGATCTTAATTCAGATGTTATTTGTTTTTTATATCCACAAACACACATATATAAATGTATGTATGTGTGTGTGTGTGTGTAAAAGAGAGGAAAATGTTGAAGAAGTTGTATTTTTCAAGTCATTTTCGAAAGTTAAAATATGAAATCGCTTCAGTAAGGCTAAGTAGTCATGGAATAAGAAGTGGCAAGTATCTCCAAAGTTTCCTTCACAAGTTACATAGAACAATTAGGATTATATTATATTGAACTCGTATTCAAGCAATCTTGTATTGTATTCATCCCGTAGTTTTTTCTAATTAACAAGTTCCTTAAATTTTAAAGGAATTTTATTATAATTTTTGTGTATGTATACATTATATTTTGTAGTTTTGTAAAGTAAAAGATCTAGAGAAATTTAGAAGATCGAATGTATTCAAGAATTCCTGGCGCTTACAATAATTATAATACAGGAGTTACAAGATTAAGAAAGTAAAAAGGTCACTTGTAAGTAGGAAGCTAGGCCCGTCGCTTCTCTGGCGCGTAGCGCGCAGAAGCTTTGCAGAAAGGAGCGTGCGTTTAGGGCGCACGAGACGATCGGAGTCCCCGCCGTTCAGCGCACGAAGACCTCGGCGACTGGAGCGTGCGTTAATACGCACGAGACGTGTAGATTATCCGGTGTTCAGCACACGAAGATATCTTAACCAGGCATGCGTTAGGGCGCACGAAATATATAGATCCCGGAGTCGGAGAGTAATAAAAGACTTCCGGCCAGAAGCGCGAGACTGTTTCGTATCGTAATTGAAGTACTGTGACTCCACCCGCGAGACTGTTCCGATAGAGACTTTCAGCATGAGACTCCTTCAAGATTCCAGTGTTGTGACCCACACGCGAGACTGTCAGTTCCGAGATTTAAGAGTTGTAACCCATACGCGAGAGACTGTTCAGTCCCGTTACAGCTCGCTTTATATATGTCAAATTTTCTCGAATGATTCTCTTCTTGTGTTTGATTTTACGAATTTTAAATTTCTGTTCAGCCTAATAAATAACATTACCAAAGAGGATTAAAATTATACAAATTAAAATTAAAAGTTATCATGATGACAATAATTTAGGACATTGTCAAATATTTGACAACAATAACAAAATATTAAACGTAATAAAATAAATAAAGAAATTTCAGAATAAATGGATAAAAGATACAGGAAATTATAAAAGAAGTTAACCAAAGGAGTATTAGAAGAGTTACAAACTATGTGAGTACCAAAATACTAGATATAAAAACATGTAAGTATCTAATTACTACAATGTACATACGTACATATATGCAGTTACATGAGGATTTCAAGCGATTAAGCGAGGACTACAAAAGAAAATAGAAAGAAAACAAGCAAAAATATTGCATTAAAAAAATGAAATGTTTGTACAATGGATGTGTGTGTGTGTGTGAATGAGTTCAACGGTTCAATGTTCAACTACTGTAATCCTAAGTTCCTACCGCATTACAATATATATATCTATAACAACTAAATTGCAAATCCTATTTTTTCTCGCTTGAAACCTTTACACATATACATTAAAATCGAAATACTTCTTTTTGGAGATTTTATTGCTGGCATATTGAGTTAACTTATGTGTTACTAATACTTTATATTTTAATTTTAATTTTCTTAAAATTTTAATATTAAAACATTAACTACGAGATGACTCACATAACGTATCAGTATTTTCATGAACCCAGAAATACGAGTTACTATTATAAAGACCTCGACATCACAAACATTAAATAAAATACTACAAAATACCTTCCATATCCTACAAGTTTAAATTGATTGTCTAACAGGACTGTCCTCCAACAAAGGAGAATTTAAATAACACGATTGTATGGTGTTATGAATCACCGCTTCTACAATAAATTAATGGTATTGCTTTGTTCAAAATTATGTATTGTGCACTACGAAATTGCGTGCGCGCTTTTCACAGCAAACACGTTAAGAGTGAAAATATAAACATTGAAATATTATTATTGGTAAGTATACTGCGAAGGAAATTTTCAATAGATTGCAATTATTCGTTCATCGCCCTCAATGCGATTAATATATATTACCTCATAAAGAAAACATTGCCTATAAGGTGGACACGTTGTTACATTTCATTAAAGCCGCTGCCATATACATATGTATTACGAGCTTCCTATAAGATGGGAGTCCATTCCATTCCTGCTGCTAAATTTTAAATACGTACTTAGTTGAACGTATGTTGACAGAAGTTAAATAAGTTTTGTCAACTTATAAACTTTTATTGATTATCTATATACTCATACTACTAAATAATATAAATGTAATAAACTCTGTAAATGTTGACATAATATGTGATAAATATTAATGTTTTGACTCATTGACCCAAATTTAACCTTTTTGTAATTTTTTGTCTGTCCGTTGTTTGTAAGTCCTACTATAACTTTAACTCTAAACCACCGGTTTACACCACCAAGATCAGTTAAGGAACCGATCTTAATGAAAATTAATACATAAGATCATATGATTGCGCAAATTATAATCTTTATAGTATACGATAAAGGTAAACCTTATGGTTATCATAATATAATTAAATTAATTAATATAATTAATTTGTTTCCATGTGTGTATACCATTATAATACTATGGTTTTCTATATTTTTATAGTTTTTTGGTTAATTTCGTTTTCATTTGTTTGTGATATTACAAAGTGTGTATGGCATGCCATGTAAATTGTGGAATGTTGTCGAAGAGATAAATTTTGCGGGGGTGAATTATGTGAAACCAAAACTTAAAATCTATTGAAATATCTACGTAAACGAAAGCTGCAGACGTTTACTATTATTCTACAAAATTAGAAGAATAAATTATAATTGTATAATAATAACATACAATTAAGATATATAATTAAGCGCCTTTATTGTTCATTAATTATATCCGCTGTCCGCCTCGTGATCGAAATTCGAACCATAATCATTAAATATCTTTATGTTGCCAAAAATATATTGATATAGAATAAAAGAAAAATAAAAAATTGGTTAAAAATATTACGTATAATTAAAAATAACGTATTAATCTACAGTTAATATTATGAAGAGAAAATGGAAATTTTTTGAGTTTGCGTATATGCGAGGGTAATCGCTGGAACACAGTACCTATTATAAAATTCTTTTACCATTTGACAGGTACGTTATTGCAGATGGGCATAGCTACATAACACGTATATAAATTAGTATAACAGTTAACCCTAACGGAGTCAGGATGCACCGCTAGTTTTACAAAAAGCTTTTCTTTCCAATTTTTGGTCAAAAGCTTCAAAACAAAAGATATAATAATATAAATGCGACGATGATTGCCTCCGCATACACCACCACCTAGGCCACCATTATGGGAGCTGGAGGAGGGCGCGGTAGATCCATCTCTGACACCCCACTCTCCTGTTGTAAATCGGGAGATTACATATAATTTTCCTCTCCCGTTCCGCATCTTCCTTCTGCGACATCACGTCGCTGAAGGAAACCCCCGCTCTCCACAACTCCTTGCATCCGATCATGGCTTTCACCAGACCTGTTAGCGAGAGGTAGTCTGCTATAGCCGTAACGAGGTCACGACGCTCGCTGGCCCATGCTGGGCAATCCTTCAGCGTATTAGAAATTAGAGGTTCGCGTAGTACTCGAGTGCATTCTCCAGTACGAGAAACTGATTTTGAAGCCACTAGGCGACCACTGCTTTCATTCTGTGTGGAAAGCTTAAAAACGTAAAAAAAACTGATATATATTGATATGTCTCATTTTATTCCTGCAACCGAAGAACATTATGATGTAAAAATTCGTACTTGATGGACTATCAGTATTCTCACCATGGCGGATCAATATCATATCTTTTATGCAAAGTAATGAAATTGCTTATCTAAATCGAAACATAAAGCTAAATATAGTTCATGTTAGCAAAAAAGTGTTACAATTTTTAGTTTTATAGTATATTTAGTAAATTGTGTTTATTGCAGGCTGCCCTGAGCCCATGAAGACAAATTTCCTGCGAGATTTGATGTCCTTCTTCATATCTAAAATGACTTCGTCAACCAACGGCACTGGCCCCGGGTAATATAAACAAAATAAAACCATTTTGAAGATACAGTCGGTATATGTATTTACTTTTACACATACAGTAATAGTAGTTTATTTAGGTAGCCGTAACAAAGTACATGTATTACCAATTGCACAGGCCCGGGACATTAAGTTATATGAAATCAATGTTAACGGATAATATAGCCATTTTTGCTAATATAGCCATTTATAATACAGTTATATGGTTACTAATAACGAAAGATTCATTTCAACAAATGACCTAGAACATCAACTACACAGGGCACTTATTTGCTTATAAATTGGTATTGAAACTGTTGTCTAATGTGTACAATAACTTTAATATATAATTAAATACCCAAAATTTTTATTTCAAACTCTAACCTTTTTGACCCGCGCAAGAAATAACATTAAAGGTAATGTTTTGTAATTAATTAATTAAATCATATGTGAATTAAGATTGAATGACAGAAATTATAAAAGTAAAATACTAACTTCAGAGTTTTATTTATATTTAACAAGTCTTTTAATTTCTTTTTTCTTATGTACATATTATATATTACGTTATATAATATAAAAATGTTGTCCCTCAATAAGATTAGTACTAAATGTATTATAAAAATTCGACACACTAGCAAACTGCTTTTAAGAAACCTACTTTTCTTTTCATTATTACTGATGTTTTAAATACATATTTATATTAATTTTCCAATTGAATAACTTAGTTTCAATACCACTTTATTATGTTTTACCTTTATAACCTAAGTAATTGATACAACTATTGCATATGTACGTACAGAAAAAATAAATGTGTTGTCATTTATTAATGATAACGTATGTATATAATTTTTTGTAGAGAGATGGTGAAGTGGGGTGCTTCCAAGGAGGAGCAGGCAGCTACATGGACGTATGTGATGTTAGACAATGACAAAAACAAGGCTTTAGAACGACGGGAATGGAAGTCATTCCATCAGCTTATATCTAGCGTGGAATCGCTCCGAAGATGTGGTAGAAAATTGCCACGATACTGTGACGTCAACCACGACGCCAAAATCAGTATTACAGAATGGATGGCTTGTCTTGAGGTGACGCAGGCGTCACAGGCTCAAACAAGTAAGAATTTTTAATCGCACTACATCACAGGCATTGTCCGGTCTGTGCTGAGGCAATTTAGCAAATGCATTTAATGGCAGCCCTTTGTTCATTCTCTTGTTAATTTCAACCTTGAAAATATTGTAAACAATAAATCCACATCAACTGTATCAAGAAGATATTCTTTAACAAGGACGGAGATCTATATCTAAATTGATTTGTCTAGATACGTTGACAACAAAGACTCTTGTTCTACAATTGTTTCCAAGAAAAGTTTACCACAGTGTGTGTAAAAATAGATATTATCTATAAAGATAAATCCTGCAAATGCGTAATAACGTTTACATAGCTCTAAAAGGAAAAGATAGCAATCTTTCAAATTGGCTTGCGACTTATTATCACTGACAATGGCACTAATAAGCATCTAAATACTGGAAGTTTATATGACCAACTACAATTCCTCATTATTTTCAATTACAAGCATTGTTGTACAATAAACGTTTGTGACACGTTTTCGATACTCCCCCAATCCCATGCTGGCAGAACAGTCAGAGGCGACAGAAGCCAGGCTGCTTGGTGGTAGGACTTCGCGTATGGATTATATTATCAGTATTATTGTCATTATTATTATTACTGGTATTATTATCCTTCCGTGAAGCCTGCCTGGCTGGTTACCATCCTCCTACTTGAGTCAGCCGCCAAACGACTCGTCGTTCCGGCTGGGGGCTTGAGAACCTTCTTTCTAACCTTCTCATTTCCTGGTCGACAACACATCAGTGATACCTTTGGTATTGCTGAGGTCCATGGGCGACGGTGACCACTTACCATCAGGTCGCTCGTCTGCTCGTTTGTCGACTATTAACATAAAAAAAAGAATAACTTCAACAGAGAATTTAAAACTGATTTTGCCAACATGGTCGTGACTGTCTTATAATACAGAATAACACATATCACGACAGAATAATAATTAAAATTTAATATTAATATATAACATATAACATACAATATTTCGCTAAAGAATAACATATAACATGTCTCATTGAATATTGAAAATATTTTCAGCTGAAGTAATCAGAGCGCCTTCACACCCGCGGAGAAAGGGGCCAAACCCATTGGAATCCATTCTGAAGGCGGATGACTAATATTTAATAGTCTAGTAATGTACTTCTCATACGCCATCTCAGTGAGAGCTGTTACTCATTATCAACTACTTGCCAAATGGACAAACAAAGAACTATGTGTACATGTTGGATTCAGTGGCTATGAGAGTATCAGTGATATGTACATTATAATTATTGTTGTCATTACAATAGCATATTAACACATACACACAATCGTAGCTTTCTAAAATTTTCAAAGCACAGTTAATCTATAAATGTATTTTTAACAATATGTATGACTTACTACGATGTTGTTGTAAATTGTTATCTATAGCGAATATATTTGGGTCTTCACATAACGGTGACAATTAAAATTGTCCCATGTAGCCGAAGCTAGCTTACAACGTATTTAGCTTTTGTGCAAGTTATTTTTTTTTTAGGTTATTATTTAGATGGCATTAATGTAACTTTAATTTATCCAGTAACATATGTTGTATTTTAAAATGAACTTAAATATTTGTGTTCTAGTAATTAAGTAAATTGAAAATGATAATACAACTATATAAGTAATATATCTGCCATTTTATGTTTGCAATTCATAATTGAAACTGGCACAGGCTTACGATTGCAAGTTAATATTAAGTATACTTTATACAGACCTCCGATTTGCTAAACACAACAGTAGTATTAAAAGTATTTAATTTTATACATACATCTTATGCAGTAAGCGTATGTAACAATTATGTGATATTTTTAAATAAAAAAGTTAATATTTATGTTCTTCTCATTATCATGTGTTGTTTATACGAACAATATATCCAAAAATGTATAATATATACTTTATACAAGAAATAGATAGTAATGTTTATATAGAAAATACTTTTTAAACACCAAATACATAATTTTTTTTCGTTACATTACACATATTGTATGAAAAGTTAATATTGATTCATCTCAGGATAGAGTAAATTACAACGACCGAATATATATAACCTACGCCACATTGACAATAATAACGACTAGTTAACTGTTTAACAATGTAAAAGTCAAGTATTGAGTTCTAACATAGGACAGAAATTTTATTCTACAATTTTCTAGGGCACAACTAGTACTTAAAGTTAAACGTCCATTCTGCCGACGTCAGTAACACAGAGAACATTTCGTTTATATTCGTCGACGGTCTCGGTGAGGATTCGTTGGAAAATGCTTTCAAACAGTTGGTTTTTGATTAGAGCTTCATCGGAGTGGAGTGTCGTCCACTCGGGCTCACAACGACGCCACTCCGCGAACAGTATGTCGTCGATGTGGTCAGAGCGCCTCGCTCCAACACCTACATACAAAATGTGGTTAATGCTCGAAATGATTTGATGATTATTGTTTTTACATAGAATAAGTTAATGCTTGATAACAATCCACCTGATGGAAAGTGGTGATGAAGTCTAAGATGTTGAACGCACTAACTTACAAGAGCCTGTTCACTCTCCTCTTGAAGATTCCCACATTGTAAGAAGGCGGGAACACCGACTCGGGCAAGTTATTCCAGTCCTTTGCAGTGCGCACAATGAATGACGACGCAAACCGCGCCGTCCGTACAAGTGGTACGTTCACTACGTAAGGATGGATACCCGCTGTACGTCGAGTTGTTCGATGGAGAAACGGCGAATTACTTTGAAAAATTCCTGCACACACTCCGAAATATATTAAACTCTCTTTACTAAATGTTAAACAAGTGCCATTTCACGTTGTTTTAAATAAGGAAGTGCTTGAACTAGTAAATTCTACCACATTTCTTGGAATTATTATGGACTGACGACTAATGGAGTCCTCATATTGAAATCTTGTCAGGGAAACTTAGCTCTGTTGCCTATACTGTTAAGAAAGTGAGGCTCTTAACGGACGTATAAACAGATAGTTTATTTTGGCTAATTTCACAGTGTGGTCTTATGGTCTGTTGTTGTGAGGCTCAACAGCTGATATTAAATCAATTTTTATATTACAGAAAAGAGCAGTACGCGCCATTTACAGCCTCAGGCCCTCATTCCATTAGAGATCTCTTTAAAGAAATTGATATATTAACTGTAGCATCACACTATATTTTATATAACATTATGTACGTTAAAAATACTCTGATAGTATTCTTAGAAAGAGTAATGTTAACAATATTAATACTAGGAATAAGGCTAAACTGATTGTTCCAAATTTCAGACTAAGCAAAACTGGTGGCTCTTTCATGGGTAGATGTGTAAATATTTATGATAAAATACCATTACAATTGACAGAAATGCCATATTGTAATTTTAAAACTCACGTCAAAGACGTTCTTATGCGGAAAAGTTATTACAAACTTGATGATTACTTTCAGGATAAGACTGCTTGGACATGATTTTAATATTAAGCCAGTTTAAGTGCGTTCTGTAACTGTGAGTAGCAAAAAAAACTCCTCGGGAGTTACTTGCCGCTTCTTCTTCTGAGACCACTCACGGTAGGAATTTGTTGAAGCAATGGCGTAGTTTGACGTTCGAAAAGTGTTTGTAAAAACCAACTTAGAATAAAATAATGTTTCATTTCATTTCAATGTATCCTATAGAAGACCGAGAGATTGACAACTCTGCGCCTATGCTCAAGGCTTAACAAATTGGTTCCGATTAGATCTAGGTTACCGATGAGCTTCTTTGCACGCTTCTCTATAGAGTCCAACGCTGATAGATGACATTTGGCAGCACCAGCCTAAATGTGACAACAGTACTCCACACACGGTCGCACTTGAGCTTTACACAGGGTTAAAACCTGATTCGGTGTGAAGTACCGCCGCACCTTCGCAAGAACCCCCAAGTTTCCTTGCAGCTGGCTTAGCCTTGGATTCGATGAACTGACCAAAATTGAGGTTCGAAGAAACTTCGACTCCCAACAATTGAAGACGGTCAGTGCATTCTAGGGATATATTCTGAAAAGTAGGAGCCAAGGTGAACTGGCTCCTTTTGGCGCTGAACAGACACACCTGTGTTTTTGTGGCATTGATTCTCACAAGATTGGCATAGCCCCATTCGGACACTGCCCGAAGTGAGAGATTCATGCGTTCCACCGTGGCCTCTCTTTCGGACTGTATTTCGTCCATACTGGACCCAGCATTCGGGAGGTATCTCTCCCCTACTGTGCTATCATCTGAATACCCATAGATACCAGGCTTGAACAGATCATTAATATGCAGCAGGAATAGAGTAGCGGATTGAACAGACCCCTGAGATACTCTAGCGTTGTTAGCCATCGATTGTGATGAACACCCGTCGACGACAACTCGGAGAGATCGTTCGCTCAGAATGTCCTTCACCCAATCGATAAGGCCAGAGGAAACATGGTGTTTGTGCTGGTGGTGGTGCTGAAAGCTTGCTTAACATTAAAGCTTAGTTATTAATTTCGTTTTCCAAGCCTGTATACATTAAATTGAAAATCAATTTCACTTTAACAATAATAAAGTTACGGACACGGGCAATGATAATAGCAGCGAACGTCAATTTAATAGTAAAATCATTTACAGTAGAACCGTCTATAAACCTGGGTGACATTAGTCACATCACCGTCTCTCCATCTCATTGCGCTGATTCGTAAATAAAGACTTCCAGACGAGCCGATAATCTCGTGGCAGTTTAAAACTTCGTTTATTATTTATTTATTTATAGTTAAATATGGCTAAATTGGTACAGTCGGATAACTAAGCATTAGAAAGGGGCAATACATATAATGTTAGTATACGCTCATGGACATATTTAGAAGTACGACAAAAAAGGGGCAAATTAATATGAAAATAGTTTTATTTGTACTAAATAAGCAGTTAAAATTTGTTTAATAGAACCAATTAATTAAATTAACATTTTTGAATATATTAAATTACATCTTAATTGTAAGGAATTTTGACGTAACATAATGAAAATGGAATATTGTTTTAAACAGTCTTTTCATAGTGGTTGACATAATCAGTGTTTAGTATTGAGTATCCTCTTGCTGTCAAAATTACCTGCATCCGTCTGGGCAGACTTTTTATTAAATTGTTGCATTAGGTTCCCAGATCCCTTAAGTTAGCTGATGCTGGATTCTTTGTTAAATTTGTTGTTCCAGTTTATACTAAACATCTTATTTTAGTCTGACGAGCTTGCTAGCCACCCCAAAAACTTGGATTCCGGCCTCAGTAAGATACTCCCTAGATAGATAAGATACTCCGGCAGTGTGAGGACGAGCATTACCACGCATTAAAAGAAAATTATGCCCGATGAATGGGGCAAAAGGCATAATGAATGATTTTCTCTAAAATCTGTACGTATCTTACAGTAGTTAGGGACCTGTTTTCTACGATGTGTAGCTCCATGCATGCAAATACCGCTCCACACCATTACTTACTCTCTACTATAAGGATCTCTTCCAAAATAGTTTTCACTGAGCGTATATTTCTCCACGTCTTCTCCATGCTTTGACCCTTCCATTATCTGACTTAAGACAGGCGCTGCATTAACCAGTAATGAGTAATTTTCCCTAAACATCATCTTCCCAATTTCGGTGCAAAAGAGCAAAGCTGGACCGAGCTACTCGATGACCTGCGGTGAGCAAAGGGACTCTGGCGGGCAAGTACGCCCCTATATCATTTGGCTAACTTCATGTAGCATGTTTTGTATCTTGGGAGATATCGAAGTGTGGTTTCTGAGGAAGTGCTTGCAATCAAATTTTCGTCCCTCCTCTGTTGTTACGCTTTTGCGACCTTGTCGCGTAAATCTTGTATGCTCTCCAGTCTTCTGATATTGTTTAACATTGTGAAAAATTACAGGCTTGAACACTTTATCGTAAGTGTAATCATTTCCACTAATTGACAGCTTTAGACGTTTAAGCAACGCTGAGATCTGGCATTTTCATGCAATAATACAATTTTTTGTCAAATAAAAACAAAAAATATTTTTAAATATGTTAAAAACAACAAAATCCCGTAAAATTTCATACAATACGTACCAAACAAATAAACAGATAGCCAAAAAAACAGATAAAAGTTGCAAGTAAAATTGGTTTATATACACTAGTACTTATAGCCAATATGAAATAAGAAAGTATTTTATGTGATTCTACCCTTTTTTGCGTCCCTCTAAATATGACCATGAGTGTATACCTACCTATATTTTAGTATGATTTTTTTTTCAATATTGAATGTCTTATTTTATAGGCGCATGACGTAAACACAGTTTATTCATTATAATCACAAATCAGACTCCATACGGTTTCCAAGGCTCGATGCATTCATAAACAATAAGGGAACTTACACGTTAACTGATACCAGTCACGTTAACGTTCAGGTGCTGATCGCACTAAAAATAGAGAAACCAGAAACGGTGACTGGACTGGACACTCGCAGAACGAGACATAATTGCCTGTGAGGCTGCTATAATATCCCTCCTTCTACACAACTAATTATTTTATGTGACTGAACAACTAGTGTGGTATGTTGGAACTGACATACGACTGGACTGAACGCTGACGTTACGGAGATGCGGGCGATGTGCGGGATTGCAGCCTAATGCGGTACAGTGTCGACTATTGTAGTACGTCCCGGAGATGTTATTGCTAATAATTGAAGCAGTTTGAGTTGATCGGTTTAAAAGACACCGGTGTTACGAGTCACTTTGTCATTTGGAAAATTCTAGTGTTGTGTGTATATGTAATAAAGGTAATATTACCTGTGTCTGAAAAGTAACCAGAACATCACAGACGTAGGTATAAAGTATTTATACCATTTTATGTGACTAACACAAAAAGCTTTTCTAAAATCCTGATATTAACATGAAATTATTCGTTTTTCTTTTTATTTATTGTTCACGTCAAAATTTGAATTCCAAATCCTTTAATATTGGTATAACATTTTGAAATAAATTCAAATATTGCAATATAGATAAATACACTCAAGAGCAATAAACTAGAATCACTGTATCGCAGGTTGGATCAAGACAAATTTTTAACAATTTCTATGCAATGAACTGTGGATTGTGGTATATAACTTGAAAGGTAACATTGTTTGTTAACTTTCAACCTACCCGTATTTCGATATCATAACCAAAGATTATTTAACATAAATCATTTAACGTGAAAACAATAGACATCAATTTTTAAAACGATCCATTCTGTTTTGTTTGGATTCCTGAAACCCTGTAAAAAGCGGGAGTTTATGAAAATTGGTCATCAATCCAAAGTTTTATGTCACTGAGAATACAGGACCTGAAAGAAAATGGAAATCACACCTACAGAAGCCGCTCAAGTCGTCATCCTAATCCAGCAAGGGTTGTCTCAGGCTACTATCGCTCGACAGCTTCATCTGAGCCAGTCTTTTTGTCTCGAAACTATACCAGAGTTCAGCGAGACTAGAAACTTAGACCGGACTTCGGAGGTCTTCGGTGAGAGATGCCCGATTTATTGTCACCGCCTCTCTCAGAAATAGACACCTGATAGGCCTGGACTTCCAGCAACAGCTCAAAGAAGCAAACTTGACGCCACAAAATCCAGCCTCGGGACCCAAAGTGTCTCCAGCCCACCGATAGTTCAGAGATTAAGTTTGCTCGCAATCACTTACATTGGGATATGGAGCAATAAATAAATAAAATGTTTACACATTCACACCCCCACACTAGGATTCTCTGTGTCGCGGGCGGCATGGACATACACAAATATGACGTTACAAACACCTATGACCCGAGAACAAACATTTACCTGTCACATAAACGTCCGCCCCGGCCGGGAATCGAACCCGAGACCCCCTTGCTCGGCATGGCATGGTCACTACCAACTGGGCTACGGGGTCGTCAAATGGAGTGGAGTCCTGTTCTCAGACGAAACTAGAACATGCTTGCATGGTGGCGACCGTCGACGGAGAATTATAGAGACCGTGGGAGCGATTCCCACATTGCTGTTTTAGACTGGCCAGCCCTCAGTCCTAACTTGAACTCAATTGAACATATCTGGGTCAAATTGAAAAGGCGGGGAAGATGTCCAGCTCCGACGTCGATACAGGACCTGAAAACTGCTTTAATCGAACAGTGGTAAGAAATTCCACAGGATTCAATCACGAAACACATTCGGTCAATAAAAAATGGTTTACAAGTAGTCATTAGAGTCAGGGGGGGAGGGAGNNAGGGTACACAAATGCTGAGGGAAAATAAAATAAACATTGTAAATACCTATTCATGTAGACTTCCACAACTTCGACTTTTAGTCGAGAAATTTGATTAATTTTAAACTATTTTGATATAATTAGAAAGCTAACAAAAATAGCTTTTACTTGATATACCACAGTCCATAGTACATTACGTAGAAATTTTTAAAAATGGCTTTAGCAAACCGCGATGAAGTGATTCCAGTTCATTGCTCTCGAGTGTATAAACAAAATACTTACATTAAGCAAATAGCAATTTGCATCGATTGAAGTTTCAACTTACCCGATACAATTGTTGGCGTTACGCCCTTGAGAACTTCAGCAATATGTGTGGTGGTGTATGTAACAATTTTTTCCACGTCGTCCGGCGGTTTCTGCGGTACTAAGTTACAAGAGTGCCAAGGCTTAATACTTCTTTCAGGTTCCTGGTTCTTTAAACTTTCTTGGCAGAATTCTTTAATGAAAATTTCGAATTGATCGCTAGAGTCGAACGTATTTTTACACGACATGGATATGAATCTGCGTATCTTCTGTTCCGTTGCATCATCTAATAGGAACATTCGAGGAGGTTTCGGAGCTCTCGATTCGTTAGGCGGCGTGTAGGGAGGCGGAGGTTTATCAGGTATTTCACGAACGACTAACAATTGACATTGTTGCTGTTCTAACGCTTTTATCTGGAAGAAATAAATTGTTTTTAACTGCATTCTCTCAAAATTTCTTTGCACAATTTTATAATTATGATTTAAAAAATTAAACCAGTATTAATAAACTAGTAGAGGGTAACAATACCTCTCTTTCGATGGCTAATTGTTGTCTACGCAGTTCCTCAGCTTCATAGAGTACCGGAGATGCTATTGATGATATGGCTAGGCAGCTTGAACTGCTAAGATCTGTAAATCCTAGAAAAGCAAAATATGTTTAAAAACAAAAAAAAATACTTGGATTTTGTAAGACAAAAAATATATTGTATTGTTTTGCAACAAAAATAGTAATAAGTGTAAACGCACTTCACTAAATACTAGTTACCAATGTAATGTGTAGTCACCGGCTCACGTTATAACGCAAACTATGTTTGTCCTTAGTACAATATTAAAATATACTTTAAAAACCGCCGTCAATGACTACCCGTTAAGATGATGATGAGTTTACCTGTGGTATGCGCGGAATAAACATAACTATACATTCTGTCAAGAAAGTATCAGGAATCGATATCATTTAAAAAGCCCGCGTAAAGAGATTGACGAAATTATATTTGTAGCTACATAAGTAGGCACAATTGTCCTCTAACACTCACGCAGAGTTTGAGCGTCACTTATCATTTAGTTTGTTTGCAGTACTCGTTTGTTAATTACCCTCAAACGTGTTTTGCGATTTTTGAAATGGATAAAAATATCGACCAAATAATCTGTCTTAAATTTTGCATTGCAAATGAAATATCATGTGTCGAAGCAATAAAAATGTTGCATAACGCTTACGATGAATCAACTAGACAAACCCACGTGCCTATAAGTGGTACAGTGCATTTAGAAGCGGTCGAGATGTGGTGGAAGATTTGCGTCGTTCTGATCGGCCGTCAACACTTAACTGAACTTGACATCGCTGAAGCAAAGGAAATGGTCTGAGAGATATAGCCGCTGAAATTGCAACACTAAACGCACTTTAACTGATTATAAGACATGGGTTTACGAATTTGATATGCAAACTTCAGAATTGCGCCTTCCAACTGAGCCAAATCTGAAAAAAGCTCGTCAAAGTCGTCAAAATTTAAAAATATTATCATGATTGCCTTGTTCGTTCATGTAAGTGTATTATTTCGGAAGGGGCCTACTTTGAAAGTGATACAATAAATTTGGAATAATACTACGTATTTTGCATTCCATTGACCAATTACCGGTACTTTCTTGACTGTACTGATTAGCAACAATCTCCATATTCACGTCATAAACTTCCTTTTCTAAGCTTTTGCTAAAATGTTCATGCTTCTTATGCTGCAATTACAATCTTATTCTGAAAATATCGGCCAAGTACGTGTCGAAGCACGTGTAAAATAATGTGATTCATTTCAGTAGCAAAAAAAAATTTGTTTTTCATAGAATTACTATTATATGGTAGTGTACAATAAAAACTATGTATCATGTCCCAAAAAGCTATGGCATCCATAGATGGGATTATAATAAGTTCCTTTTTCAGAATTTCCCTTTACAAAGTTTAGAGGCATATATTTTTTTTATTTTGAACAAGCATATCCTACAAACTATTGAATATAATATTTTGTATGAAACCTCAACCTAATTTCCAAAGATCTGTTTAGACACTACATACTTACATATACCTACTGAAATTTATTTTTTATCTCTCATTTACATTAATGGAGTGCCACCCGTAATTACTTTATTACTTAATTGTATAGTGGTTTATAAAATAAGGTGTATTCCATTAAATAACGTTTACTTTTACTACCCTAATTCATTTTTCATAATGGTTCTTCTGCCAGTAAAATAACTGACAAACGGACAGACAGATACGGCCGTTCATGACGCAGTTCGTCTTTGACTATTTGGCTAAGAAATTAATAAAATATCATATAATATATAGAATGACAAATATATGACGAAGCAAGAAATCTGAACAGTCAACAATAACTTTATGACTATTTTGTAAAATTTAATTTGCTTACCCGAACTGGTTGCTGTAGTTAATGAGGTTTGAGACAGCAAAGAAAGCGGATCGGGAATGTGTGGGTCAGATGTGGCGGCCGCTCCAGCGGGCACCGGCAACGGTCCTGCCACACTTGTAGCTACCACCTCATTATTGGGAACTCCCGTCATCACAGTCGGCGACGATTCACAGATATATTCCTCACGACACACAGAAGTATCATCCGACATTTTGTAGTTATCCAGATCTACATCTTCCATATGTGACTCGAGCTCACCTTGTTGTTTCCGATTGATTCTTGATTCTACGGACTGAATCACAGTGTCTCCGATGTCACATATGACAGGATCACAAACATTCTCTGTTTGTGTATCATCAATGGACCCCTTGTCTACATCCACTAAACCCATGTAATAATGATCGAACTCCTCGACAAGACTACGAGCTGTAGACGGTGAAGTAGACCGATCCGCTTCATAATTTTTAATCTGATCCATGAATCTTGGGATATCCTCACCTTTGTTTATGTTAGCCCAATTGTTGTTAGCCGTATGAACAATGTTTCTCAGTGCTTCCTCGTTCACTTCGTACTGCTTACCGCTACTAAATATCTGAGGTAATGACAAGTTGTGAAAGAGAATGTTGAGGTATCCGCCGTCGACTACTAGAAAATTCTCATCTGCCGTGTTAGTTGATTGCTCTACAGTTGACGTGACTAATGAGCTATCCCCGGTCTGTATGGATTTCTCAGCGCTCGACACAGTCTCAATAATAGCTCCAACGTCCGGAGACGGAACAGGAGTTTCAGATCTTGGTCGAGATGTTGTACTATCATCACCTCCACTGCTCGACAGATCAAAACATTTAATTGGTGCCAGGCTTCGATCAGTAACAGTGGTTCGTTTAATCTTTTTCTTGCCTGAAATAATTTTTCCTACGTCGATGTTATTTTTCAATTTTAATTCTATATTCTTTTTAGTTTTAATTAGAGCGACTTTGCGCTTTTCTGATAATGTCAACAAGGCTTTACGCATTCGCTGCATTTCTCCACATTCATGTTGAAGTTTTAACAATGCGCCTCGCTGTTTTTTTTTTAATGTTGATATATCTATATTATCTTGTTTCTTTTTATTCTCTAACCATAGTATTTGAGATTTTGTGAAATCCTTCAAAGCATCTTCCCGCATTTTAAGTACAAATAAGAGATTCTTTGCTCGCCTTTGCTCATCACGGATGAGTAAATTAAGCTGGAATTTAGATTAATGTATAGTTAAATTAAATTTAATATGTAACTATATACTAATATGTACATATACTCATCTTGGCCAACCAAAAACAGTTTGGTTAATGGTTGGAAAAATTGTAAGTGCCACTGGCAAAATGATTACAAATCATACAGAAGTTTACAAACATAAAATACAATACTTACTAGACAAAGACTCTTTGAAGCCATTGTTTCTGTATTATCAACATGTATCTCATTGTCGAATGTCGATAAAAGAGATCCATACTCTAACTTCTTTAAATCGAAACCACTTTTATTAATCCAACTTTCAACTTTACTATCTGATAAACATTTTTCAGCTAAGGAGCAATGTTCTAAATATTGCAGAGATTCAAAGAATGAATCAATAAAATTAAGTTCCCTTTGGAACTGTTCGCTAATATATTCACTTTGCAATAAACCGTTATGCTCTTTCATTGTGCTAATTATATCTGACGGTTTAACTAACTTACAATTATTAAAAGTGTATGGACAATTAGATTGCTCCAAATTGTTCGAGTTCGTATATTTTTTGATTTGATCATAATCTGTATCAATTTTGACCTCTGAGTTTTCATCAGGATCTTTGTTGTTTACTTCTTTTTGGAACAGCGATACTACACTCATTGGATATGTCAGTGGACTAGTTGGCAAATCATTTGGAATGGTATCATTTTTACCCACAACATGAAAATTAATTTTTTGCTTTGTGGTATATGTTAAAGTTGCCCGGCTAATAATGTAGGAAGTACTCTTGCTATAGCGAGAGTCATCAGTCTCATTTTTAATTTTATTTCCCTCAAATGTGGAAATTTGTAAATTAGGCAAAGATTTCTCGCGAAAATTTATTTTGCTGTCTTTGGGTAAATCACTAGTTTTTTCTTGAATTAAAGTTACATTTGGTATATCTAGACTATCAAATGTTTCCTTTAACTCTGTATGTATATTTGTTTTCTCTACACATTTACAAAATGTTTCATACTCTGTATCAATTTCAGTAACCTGATCAATAGTTTTTGGTAATGGTTCAGTTCCAACGCTCATATCCTTAGTGAATATTATTTTTTCGACTTCTGTACTACAATCCACTTTATTCACATTGTCCAAAGTAGCATTCAATATGCTTTCTGATACTTGAGCAGCCTTCTCTCTTTTTTTTAAATTATTATCAAGCGGAACACGTATAACTGTAACTGGCTTATTCATATTCTGTATATATGCAACTTTACTCGTGTTTTCTCTCTTGGGAATTTTGTTTATTCCTTGTTTTTCTATCATTTTCTTAGACGTAAAATTATTACTCAAATTTTTACAACTTTTATTTTTGACTAAACAAATGTCTTTAACAGTTTCACTTAGTGTATCTATATTTTTGCTTACATTAATTTTCGATGTGGCATAGACACTTTTAGTACTTCTTGTAACTCCTAAAAGAAAAAAAAAAACATAATGGCAAGTCAATATAACTTTAGTACATTTACCAAAGGAAATGACAAAACTCCACAACTTAACTATCAATTTTGAGCCTTTGAGGGTAGTGATGAAAACGTGTTCAGGTCAAAAATAAGAGTATTTCAAACAATTATGAATCTGACAAAAAAAAAATAATATAACCCCTAATACTATATAAAATAGTAGGGTAGCTTTAAAAAAAGAAAACTTTTCTAACCAGTATTGTGGTGTAAAAGATAAAGACACTAAAAACGTTCAGACTATACTTAACTTAAAATTTTTAAGAAATTAAGGTGCCCTTGATGAAAAAAATTTATTGTAAAAAAGAAAAAGACAATACAGCAGGAAATTATAGAATTGGTTGACAAACAATTTCTTTACATAGCCAAATAAGTGATAAGAGATATTACCACTCTTGGCAGTCATTCAGCATAGAAAGCTCTACAAGAATGCACTTGTGACACTAATCTGACTGATGTGCTATACCCGAAAGACAGGGTTACAGACAATTAAAGAAATTAATCAGGATTATGACTAGTGTTGCCCTCAAGCTACACTCCAATCCATAATGAATAAAATATTTCTGCCTACACCATAATTATTTCATAGAATTAAACCAACCAAAACCTTTTGAACTATAACTGAGAATACTAAACCAGGTTAGAAATTATTTCACAATACAAATAAATGTATCAATAGTACATCAAAATACAATTGATTTCTCAAAAGGACTTCAAGTTATATGCTAATATATAAAAACCACAATTCATGGTCATTAACATTGACTGTGATTGAGAAGAACTTGAGATACTACTCCTTTTATTAATAGTATCACATTTTAATGTAAAAATTTTACATGCCTCATCTAAATTGTAATTTTTCAAAGGCTAGTCTATAAGTAAATGAAGTGATTAGTGTGAAAAGTGTTTGCTAATAATAATAGTATTAAATAATAAATTTTGAGGTGTGCGCAGGCCTTGACATCTCCTTCAATGAAATGTACTAGTAATGTTACATTCTATCCTGTACAGAGAAAAATATTTTTGTGCAGGATCATTTTATGTACCAATGCTTGCCAAACAAGTATTGTTAAAAAAAATTGTATTCAGTATTGTTCCGAGTGTGTAGATAGATATATAACATTCTACCGCATGTAGAAATCAGTTAGTAAGAAAAGCTTGTTAGTAAAGCAACTTAGTCTGCTAGTATGTTAAGCAAGCTGTTGTATTCCAGGTCCAGATCACCACTTTGTGTTTCATATTCTGGTTTATGATTTTTTAGCATATATATTGGATTTTAATGCTACTGCTTCTTGTTTTTTTCCCCATATCAATTTGCCAAATACCATTTTAGAATGTTTAGTCTACTCTTCACAGTAACAACATATATTGAGGCATTTTCTATCACGATTATAAAACATTCATCAAATCCTTCAGCCATTTTAATCATGCCATACATGAAACCATAAAGTCTAAGCTAGTTACAATTTTTTACTGCTTCCATATACATATATTACATTGTGTATTCCAGTAATATCACTGTATTTTTTCAACCATTTTTTTATTGTTCTGCCATCTTTTAATTTTAGAATATGAGTAAATCTAATTAGGTTGCATTAGTTCAGTTGTCTTTCTATATAATTCTACAGACTTCTATTTTAAAATGTTTTTTTCTTGATCCACTTATCTTAGGATATCCTTTTAACTTCTGTCACCAAATTTTAATGAAAACATGATCTTTGCAATGCATCAAGTTAATGCACATTTATGACAATTTCAATTTTATTTAATACTTTTAATAACATTTGCCAATGTCAATTACAGCAATAATCATAAATTAAAAATTATAATAGATACATTAAACATAACTAAACGTCATATGTTGCTAATAACACCAAACAAATTAAGAAAATTAGCGGCCATTAAAAGCGGTATTCAAAAAATATATAAATCATTATAAAAACATCTTTTGGTATTAACATACCTTCTTTTTCTTTATTCTTTGGACTTTTCAGATAATTTGGTGCAGGTTTTTTTTCTATAACAGAATGTGTACTGCTGTAGTTCAGTTTTGCAGCATTCTTTTCATTTATGTTATTGAGATTATTCTTGGCATTCAATTTAATGTCTTTTGAAGCTGAAATGATTTATAGTATACTTATTATATCATCTTAAATGGTAATTTCACAATTTATAAGTAAAATATTGGCCTCCTTTAGATTATTTGCAGTAATTTGGAGTATCAGACATTCTTAACATATATGGAATTGGGGGCACTCTGGGATATTGATATCTTTAGTTTATTTAGTACAGACACATTAAATAGTAATTGGAGTTAAAAGTATTTTGTTATTTAAAAATCTTTTACTACATAAGAGGTATAATAATGATATTGCCCCCTGCATATCTGTACATCACCAAATTAATGTGTAGTAAAAGTACTAACTGAAACCAACATTTAAAACATGGAGACAGCCTTGAAGTTTTTCTTTGTGATACAAGCTTATCCTCCTTGGCTTCAGTTCCGACAGCTCTACATGATGATTTTGATACTTGTTTTTTTCCTTCACGAGCTGAAGATAGGAAAATTATTTAATATTAAAATAATGATCCGAGTTATACAATACAAAATGATATATAAGCAAATTAAGTTAAAGTGTGGGCTT